>PVKP010038559.1:0-20805 GCA_004027715.1 Plecturocebus donacophilus
AATCACTCCTCAGCAATTGCATAGCATTTCACAGGTTTAAATAAAATATTGGTTGGCTGCTTATTTGTTATTTTCATCCCCTATTCCTTCCTGTCTCCATTGTTAAGCACAATTATTGGCATAAAAGAGGTTTTTAATACCCATTTTTAGACTGCATTCTAGCCTGGGCAATAAAACAAGAATCTCATTCTCTCTCCCTGTTTCTCTTCCTCTTTCTTTCTCTCTTTCATTCTTTTTTTCTTTCTTTTGCTCTTTCTTTCTCCTTTTTTCTCTTTTTCTTTCAAAAAAAAAAAAAAAAATCCGAGGCCTTTCCAGAAGACTGGGGGGGGGGGAAGGGGTGTGGTCTAATGGTTAAAAAAAAAACCTGGTGCAAACTTAGCAAGGCCTGTTTGTTGTTTCTTCAGATTTTTCTTGGCATCCCTATGTGTATAGGGCAGAATACCTGTCACATGAAGGCCTTCAGAAAGAAGAGAGGGAGGTCAGAGAGCGACCTTCCTAGGTTTTATGATCTACCTTAGGGAAGAAAGATGAGGGGAAGATAAGAGTGACCTTCTTGCTTCTCCTGTTTTCTCAAATGCCAAGATATTTTGTAGCAGCATGTCAAGATTCCCATCAATGGTAACAAATGATTTTGGAATATCAGCTGAAAGTAAAATTGCAGTCTACTGTGTCTGGTGGACTATACTAGCACCCAGATTACAACCACACCACAAATTTTCATTCTAGGAAGTACAGGCTTTTCGTTTGGACTTGAGCAGAATTTTAAGATCTCTTAGTGGTCCATGAAATATGACTATTATAAAGATGGTCTTATAAAAATTGTTCAACCAAAACAGTTTGTGTGAGAACTGCCTAAATGTAATGTCTGGTATGTTTTCACTGGTTTTTATATTTGTTTCATTTTATTACTTGTGGAATAGTGTGTTTTCTGGTTATCTCTGATGGACTATTTTAGTTTGCTGAAGATTTTGGTTGTGCTAGGTGAAGTATTATTATATATTTTTAAAGCCAGTGATGAGATTACAATTAAGTTACAAATTAATAAATGTATACTCAGACCTATAAAAAAGTTTCTTTTGTCACTAGTCTGATCTAACGATGAGTTGAATAGAGGTCTGTCCTTTTGCACTGGAGAATTCTTATTAATTCTGCATGCTTTTTTGTGATTTTCGAATGCTCCATTCCATAATTTAGTATCTTTACATCTTGCCTCCCAAAACCAATCCAGGGCTTCTTTGAAGGATGGTGGTACCAAATCTTGTGTTGTACCATAGATGGTGAGTATAGACAGAGAAAAATCAGATGAGCCAGAAGGTTTCCATTATAGAAACCCAAGTTCCTAAATGGATTTTCTAAGGAGGTATAAGAGAATGCTATAGAATCAATCATTTGAAAATGAAAAAAAAAAAAAAAGAAAAGAGTTAGGTATGTGCTCACAAATTCTTCTTAGAAGCATTTACCACAATTGCAATCAATTAAGTGATTATGTAATTATTTGCTTAATGTCCATCATGTACCTTTAGACTGAAAGTTCTATGATGGCAGTATAATCTCTGTTTTGCCCACCATAATATCCTCGGATCTTTGGATGGTAGCTGGCATATAGACACACAATAAATTTGGAAAAAGAATAAGCAGTGAAGCTATTCTGATATAAAGAAGGCTCTGATTCTGATATAAAGATATCTGATATTCTGATATAAAGATAGCTAAGCAGACCACCGAATGAAAGACAAACAGTTGTGCTTGGAAGGAGAAGGCTAGGAATTTACAAATTGCCTAAGCCATTTGTCTTACTCCATTTTGTGCTACTATAGCAGAATACCACAGACTGTATAACTTATAAAGAATAGAATTTTATTTGGGTCACAATACTGGAGGCTGGGAAGTTCAAAAGCATGGTGTTGCATCTGTCAAGAGTCTTTTGCTGTACAATCCTTTGGGGAAAAGCAGAAGAGCAAGAAAAGGCAAGAGTAAGAGAGAGAGAGAGAGCTGAACTAGCTTTAATAATAAATTCATTTTTTGCAATAATAAACCCACTCCTGCAATACTGAAATTTATTAATTCATGAGAGGAGAGCAGAGCCCTCATGACCTAATCATGTCTTAAGGGTTTCACTCTCAATACTGTGGCATTGGGAATTAAGTTCCCAACACATAAACTTTGGCAGACACATTCAAACCATGGCACCATTCAAAATTCAAATATCTAGAGCAAGATTTTTACAATTCCCAAAACTAATATTTTTCCCAACTATCATTATTATCATTCTCTATTCATTAATGAGGATTTTTTTCTTGTTTCCCAGAGTAATTTGGCCCAAGGTTTTAAATGAGAGAATGACCTGATCAGGTTTGGATTGTTAAAAACACACCTGGATAATACATAGAGTATGTGGGAGAAACGTGGACCCAAAATTCTTATTCTTTTTAAAATCTGGCCTCTATTTTCCTATTTCTAAGTTTTGCTCATATTATTTTTTATAACTAAAATATCTGTATTAGTTAGTCAATAGGTTTGGCTACATGCAGTGGCTTATACAATAAGAGTTTCTTTCTTTCTCATGAAATAGTCCAGTGGTAAAAGGTCCAAGGATGTTGTGACAGATCTACTTCATGAAGCCAACCAACAGCCAGGCCTCTTTCAATTATCTTCTGTGATACCCTATGCTGTCCTTATCTTCATGGTCTAAGATGGTTTGACATTACAATCACATTCTAATCAATAAGATGGAGGAAGATGAGGAAGGAGATGGATGAGAGTGCACCTCCTTTCTTCTATGGATAGACTGCATAAGTTTCTGTCTTTCTGGCCAGCATATTGGCCAGAACTTAACCACATGACCACATATAGCAAAAGGGAGGCTAGGAGAAATATAGTCTTCATTCTGGGAGGACATAGGACTGGCTGAATAAGAGGGGCAGATTCTGTTCATTTGAAAGGATAGACTAAATATTGAGTGACAAGTAGCCATCTCTGCTATGCTATCTTCTTTTCCTTCTCAAACTGTCAAAATCCTTTTTATGATTGTGAGTCTGATCTAGCTCAAATTTCATCCTCCATGAAGCAAATGAGGACGTAAGAAGGCAAAGAGTAGAGTGCCAGGGAATAATAAGCTTGTTTTCCCTGAAACTATGTTTAAGACATTGGCAATCATGATTCAGAGATCTAAAATCAAGATTCTGAGAACAGTGAAATAAAATAAAATGATAAATTTTGAACTCCTTTAAATATAATGTTGATCTTATGTTTTTCCAGATGCCTCTCCCCACTTCAAGTAATGTATGACAGCACAAAGGTATGGCTTTGCCTAACACATACTCTCAAAGTTCCTTTCGGCTCCAAGATTCCATGAGCCTTGGTATATGAAATAGGAAAACCTCGAAAAACTCTTACCTAACACAGATCAAAGTGTGTTGGTCATGACAGAAAAACAAAAGCCCAGGTTTTAAGCAATAATGCACTTTAAATAAAGTGTTTTTATAGAGAACCCAACTCCACCATCCCTAGATGCCACCTGTTCTGTCCTCTTGCCCAGAGTTGGGAACAAGTCCTTCAACTTTCTCCCACTAGTGGGTTTGTTGTTGTTGTTATTCCTAAAATTGGAAACCAGCTGTTATTTCCCCGCTGTATTTGGTTCCCATGTTTCCTTTGTCAGTCCTCTAGAAGTGCCTTGAGGAAGCCAATCAACCTCCTGGGTATTTGTAAATTCTAGGTGGATACACAGACAAACCCCATGGTAACCCTCAGGCCAATTCTTGTAAGTATACTTATTTAGGGCTGATTTGAAATACTATTGAAATACCTTTATAGTTAATCAACACTATAAAAAATAGTGATCATCAAGATCAAACAACATTTAGTGAATTTGTTAGATAGAGTTTTTTAAAAAAACTAAAATACTCCCCATGTTTCTTCCAAATCAAATATGAATTGATAATGCAATATTCTCACAACATTTATATTATTTTAAACATGCACTCATTTTTAAAATGAATATTTGGGATTTTTTTAAAGTGAAGCCCAAGTGAAGGGAGGTAGCACTGTGTGAGTTGCAAAAACTGGTCCAATTTAGCCTATAAAAGTGAAATTGCAGACATAAAGGGATTGAATATTAAAAATCCCAGTTTGTGTATGAGCAATCAGAGGCTATGGTATCAGATTTTATTATAAAGATAGGACCATGGTAAAATGCCTCCTTAAGTCTATTCCCAAAACATATCAAATGCTGATCCTTTATTCCTATGTTGATAGTTCTCTCTCTAGAGTCTAGATAACAGCCTTGCTGGAATAAGGAAAAAATGTTGACTGAAACTTTGTAGGATTGTGTGTGTGTAAGGGTTGAAGGAATCATTCTGAATGAAGCTGTAGGCCAAGGATTCAAAAAAAAACCAAGAACAACAAAGAAACACCAGACACAGTGGCTCATGCCTGTTATCCCAGCATTTTGAGAGACCAAGGCAGAAGGATTACTTGAGCCCAGGGGTTCGAGACCAGCCTGAGAAACACAGTTAGATGAGACCCTGTCTGTACAAAAAATTTAAAAATTAGCCAGGCGTGGTAACACACACCTGGTCCAAGTTACTCAGGAGGCTGAGGCAGGAGGATTGCTTCAGCCCAGGAGGTTGAGGCGCAGTGAGCCATGATCACTCCACTGTACTCTACCCTGGGTGACAGAATGAGACTCTGTCTTAAAAAAAAAAGGCAAGAAAAATGAGATGATTAAAGTAGGGACAAGTGAAATATAAGTGGGTATTAGGGCTCATGAAATCAGCATTCTGAAAATTTTAAATAGTGAAAAATAGAGATTTCTTATTTATCTAAGAAATATACTTGTTGCAGATTTGGGCAACAAAAGTAATCATCTTCATTTAAGAATAGTAGGCATTAAGTTTTGAACAGTGACTGCAGCCTAATTTATTTAAAAGGATATCTCAGAAGAAAAGGAAATTAACATGGCACATTGATCTCCCTCTTTTAGAATTAAAGAGAACTTGCATAAATTTTTATATGTTGGTGGAGGTTCTTGAGATGATTGAGTTGTTCACTAGACTTGCCAGTTTGGGGTATACATGTGGGTAGCTTATGTACAGCAGAGTGAAGGACTGGACAATCAAAAGAGTAACGATCACAGCTGCTTAACTTGTCAAGGTGTCTTATAAAGCAGAAAGGTGACTAGAGTCTTCTCTCAGCCACACTGTTCTAGAGAAATGTATTGAAGTTCTACTTTTTTTATTCCAGTGGTTCTGGTCCTCTACATTCATAGATTTCATCCACCTCTGCACAGGAATCCCCTGTGTCCTGATTTCTCTCAGCTCCCAGCTGATTTCTGATTTCTCCAGCTGATTTCTCCCCACTTAGGACTAGGATCCCATGTGTCTGATCAGCAAATTCTAAATCTTGGAAAATGTATTACAATTATGGATAACTGTGTTTTTCATTTGCACTTTGTCAACTTTAAATGATTAGATTCAGAAAATATGATTAAGTATAGAGTTTATTAAAGTGCAAAGCTTAAGGATAGCCACCTGGGTAATACAGATTCTAAAAGAATGGGGTCAGTACTCTAAAGTGAAGAAGTTAAGGTGTCACTTACATAGGCAATTAACAGGGTTGCAACATTTTCTACACAAGGTCGGTATAAACATAGCAATTTGATTGGTTACAGCTTGCTACATTCCAAGAAAGATTGCTTTAACATGCCATGAGGAGGGGTGATGATCTGAGGGGTGACTTATCTCTGGTTCCACAAGGCCTTTCCTAATCATTTACAGGAAAAAGCAGATGTTGCAGCTGCATGCTGTGTGACTGAGGCCACACAGCCACATTACTCTCAAGAATCAAAATAATTTAAAGCCTCAACAGCTCTAAATTTGAATCAATTATTTTCACAGTTTTTATCAGCCAAATTCACCACGAACCATAATAGTCTTCGTTTTGGTGCTGAGTGAAAAGTAAGCATTAAGAGGTAGTTAACTTCAGCTGGGTGCAGTGGTTCATGCCTGGAATTACAATACTTTGGTAGCCAAGGTGGGAGGATCACTTGAGGTCAGGAGTTCGAGACCAGCCTGGCCAACATGGTGAAACTCCGTCTGTACTAAAATTACAAAAATTAGCCAGGCATGGTGGTGCGTGCTTGTAATCTCAGTTACTCAGAAGGCCGAGGCAGGAGACTAGCTTGAACCTGGGAGGTGGAGGCTGCAGTGAGCCGAGATTGTGCCCTGGGTGACAGAGCAAGACTCCATCTCTAAAAATAAAAAATAAAGAAAGAAAGAAAAAGAAGAACAAAAGAGGTAGTTAACTTCTTTATACAGCTCTTTCTTTCCACCAAACTTCCACCATTAGCTTCTCCTAATCCTAGAGAAATGAGAGTTGAATACTATACTTTAATTCAATTCAGTGTAAATTAATTTGGGTAGGGGAGGGCATCGCCATAAAGGACATAATTAAACAATTAAAGACATAGGGGCTTACGAAAGGGTATGACATTTAAAATTTTAGTGCCAAGTAATACTCCATCTAGTCTAGAAGGATAACTCAAATGTCATAGAGATGAGATTCATCGATCCTTCAAATGAGAAGGAATCTTGAAGATTTTTTATATAAACTTCACCACCAACACTGCCATTTTTCAACCTGTTACTTATTTGAACCACGAACTTTGTTTCATGATAGGAAACATTGTAAAGAGGTAGACTTTTCTACGCTTTTATACAATTAATACACTTTACATTAAAGAACATAGTAATATTAGAAATTCGTGAGAAGAAAAACACCAGAAAAGACTGTTTAGTATCACAAGATACGCTGAATGACAAGGAAGAGAATCGTTAATAAGACTGCACTACGCTCAGTTAAAAAAAAAAAAGAAATCCTCATAGTTTAAACTTCCTTCCTCCTTTCATCTCTGAGGGAAGAAAATTTAATATATGCAGGTACATTTTGTTCCATCTGTGTGTGTAGATTATAAACTTAAGGCTAAAGGTATTTTGTAGAGGAGAAGTGTTTACACACACACACACACACACACACACACACACATTTACGCAATTTTAAAGTAATTCAGCACATTATTTCCATATAGAATAACTAAAAGTAGGAGGGGAAGTAGAATTTAAAAAAAGTAGGACTGATTGGATTTCATGCATTTTTTAAATTTTTATTTTTTTGCGGGGGATGGGAAGTAAAATTGAATTACAGACATTTTTAAAAGTATGCATATATGTGATGGAGAACTTTTCAAACTATTATGTCACTACCGTAAAACTATTCCCAAGAGTTAATTTCTCGTGCTGAGCTTCAAACTTTATTTTAAACAGATACAAAAATAAAATAGTGCCTTTCATAAAAGGCAAGGCGATTTATACCTGAACTTGTAAAGAAAACACGAGAAGGGGATTCTACCTCCTGTTTTGGCATATACTAACTATGACCTAGTATAAGCCTCTGAGCCATTCTCTGGGTCTTCACTTCTTTACCCATGATAGGAGGTAAAATTAAAAAAAATATCTAAGGACCAACGTTTTCTTTAGACACTTTTATTTCATAAAATAATGGCCAGGTGGCACAAAGAAATTTTTACATTTATTTAAGAATTTATGTATAATATTATTTAAATTCTTTAATAAGCGTTTTTCATTTAAGTTCATTGGGTCAACGACATGTGTGGTAAATTTGTGTGTACATGTGTAGAAGTCTGAATAACTAGATGTATGAAGTAGTTATTTACACACACATAGACATGAACCCTTGCAGTCATCTGTGATTGGCCCTTCTATTTTCCTCATTCCCAATGTCAATTCTTCAGTGAGTCATAGCAGTTCTACCTTCAGACAGATCTCACATCTGACCTCTTCTCACTGCCCCTATTGTCAACATCATCATCCAAGTCCACCAACACTCTCCTGACTGCCAGAGTCTCCTCACTGGTTTTCTACTTTCTTTTCCTATAAGCCCTGGTCTGCTCCCTGCAAAGAGAACTTAGAGAAATTTGTAAAACCAAATCAAATCATGTCACGCTCTGCTCATAATCCTCCAGTGTTTATCCCCATCATATTCAGAATAAAATCCAAGCTCCTTCCCAGAGCTGAACAGTTTTACATAAATTGTCCCTTCCCTTGTCTTTGACATTTTCTTTTATTGTTGTTGTTTTGAGACAGAGTCTCACTCTGTCACCAGGGGCCAGGCTGGAGTGCAGTGGCACGATTTCGGCTCACTGCAACCTCCGCCTCCCGGGTTCAAGCAATTCTCCTGCCTCAGTCTCCCGAGTAGCTGGGATTACAGGCGAACACCACCACACCCAGCTAATTTTTGTATTTTTAGTACAGATGGGGTTTCACCAAGTTGGCCAGGATGGTCTCGATCTCTTGACCTCGTGATCATCCTGCCTCAGCCTCCCAAAGTGCTGGGATTACAGGCGTGAGCCACCATGCCCAGCCTGACATTTTCTTATTCTGCTCTAACCACCCCATACTCACCCCTCCGTTTATCCTGATCTCTGAAAGTGCCAAGCATTATGTCTTCAGAGATGCTGTCCCTAGCCACCTTAGCAAACACCAGTTATATATTCAATGCCCATGTCATCTTGCTTTTTAAAAATAATACTTATTACCTCATCTTATGTAATTGTTTCTCTTCTCATGAATTTCTAATATTACTATATTCTATGATGTAAATTTATTAATTATGTGACAGCTTAGAAGAGTTTACCTCTTTACGATATTTTCTGACATGAATAAAAGTTTAATTGCTCCAATCAGAGTTTAAAGTAGATAACTGGTCTCCATTTATTTCTCTTTTTCATTTTAGAAACAGGGTCTCGTTCTGTTGCCCAGGATGGAGTACAGTGACGACATCATAGCTCACTGCAAACTCAAACTCCTGAAATGCAAATTCGGTGAGGACACAAACTTTGCCTGCCTTTTTCAATGCTACATTCCCAGCACATATAACAGTGTCCAGTAGAAACAGAATGCTTAATAAGTATTAGTGGAATTAATTAATAAGCAAATATGTATATACTCACATATGCACTAACGGTGAGGCAGCTGAAAACCTGGGTTCACTACCCTTGGCCACGTCCATTTACGACATTCTATACCAACATTACCACTTTTTAGTTTTACATGATGTGAAAACGGCCTCCTACTATTTAGTTCAGCTAAAAGCTGGGTTCTTGTCACCCAGCCATGACAGATTAGGCTCGCAGACACTTTGAAGGGTGAGAAAAAAATGGAATTTACTGGGCAAGAAGTGGAAGAAAGGGAAACAGAGACCCTTCGCAAAGTCAGAGTCCGCTAGTATGCTTCCTGCCTCTCGTATTGAATCCCAGGCTCCACCCAGGAAGAGGAGAGGCCAGGCTCCTCCCTGCAAACACTTAAACTTCTGTGGCTCCACCCCAGTGCGCGTTCTTCCCAGTGTACAGGCTGGTTGGAGTTTCTCTGGTGACCCTTTTACACCTGGCTGTCTCACTAACATGTAAAGAAACTATTAACACAATTAATAGTTTAATATAGTAGTAACAGTAAGGACCCTGTTATGAAAAGTATGCACCAGGATCTATGGGAACATACGTGGCAGATATATAACTCAGACTACTGCTGGTGTGGAAACAGAAAGAGATGGGTCACAGGATCTTCTGAGACCTCTTGAGGAAGTACCTCAAGGAGCCAGGTGAGGCAAAGTGAAAAGCAAATTTTAGCATCGGAAAGAGAAAGCAGACAGGTTGACAACCAAGTTGGCCAGCTAGTGGTGATGTCTCTCCCAAAACCAAGAATACAGTCAGAAAAGTGGGTTTGAGGGGAAAGATGAGGTATTCAGTTTTGATCAATTTTTCTCCGTTTGTACAATGTACCAGTTCAATGGTGTAGCTGATCGGTGCTCTAGCCAACTACAGCTCTGGAGAATGAAATCCTACAAAAATATTTCCTAGTTCTTCATGTATTAGGCCCATGAGCCATTCATCTTGTAACCTTCATGGCTTGGCACAATGCCTGCCACACAATATTATTTATTTAATGTCTTTAATTGAATTGCATTGAATCCCTAATACTGTTACTGAAATGCCAGAGGTTTGGTCTAGGTCCTGTTACTTGCTGCACATAAAGCCAGTCACTGAGACAATGAGTATTGCCAGGGAAGAAAGGCTTTATTCAGGTGCTGCCACCAAGGAGGTGGAAGATCAGTCTCAAATCCATCTCCCCAGCTGACTAGAATTGAGAGTTTATATAGAGGAAAAGGAATGAAGCTACATGAGGGGAAAACAGGAATTAAGGAGAGGTAAGGAAGTAATCATGACAAATGAGAGGTCTGGTATCTCATTGTCTGGATGCAGTGATCTGGTGAGTTTCAGTTCCTTGATACTTACTGTCTGGAAGGCCTGAGAGTCGGTTTCCTGAGGAAGGAACTCATATAAGACAACTATAAGTTTCAAGCTTTAAGGCCAGGAGGGTCAATGTTTATGTTTATTTTAAAAGACCATAAACATCAGTTCTATGGGACAATTGGGCTAGTTTCAATATAGTTGCCCCTTGATATCCATGGGAGATAGGTTTCAGAACCCCTGTGGATACCAAAATCCAAGGACACTCAAGTCCCTTATATATAATGGCATAGTATTTGCATATAACCTATGCACATAGTCCCATATATTTTAAATTATAGAGAGTATAAGTAATCTTTATAATTTAATCTCTATAATAGTTTATAAGTAATCTCTAGGTTATTTATAATATCTAATACAATGTAAAGGCTATGTAAATAGCTATGGTAGCAGAGATATGAGTTATCCTGAGTTACTGGCCGTGAATCTGTATAAGTCCACAGCAACTTCAACCTTTGCCTCCTCAGAAGAAACAATTCAACTGAGGGGTATAAAAGCAGAGAAGGAGACTGAGGCAAGTTCCAGAGCAGGAATGGAAGTTTATTTAAAAAGCTTTAGAACAGGAAAGAAAGGAAAATTTGCTTGGAAGAGACCCAAGTAGGTACCTTCAGGTCAAAGAGAGAAAAGAGAGCAAAAAGAGACCCCTTTAACCTTGACCCTGCGACTTTATAGGCTCGCCTCTTTCCCATGATTCTTCCCTTAGGGTGGGCTGTCGGCGTGCACAGTGCTCTCCTTATCCTTGGTAATTGAGCATGCGCAGTGTGTTGAGGGCATTATATGCATACCCATCTAAGGCTTTCTTCCTTTTTCTGGTGCCATGTTTCCTTGGAACGTCATATTTTGCCACTTTGTCTCAACAGGCATGGCCAAGAAGCTGTTTCTCCCGAGGGCCTGCTTTCAATTAACACTTAATGTTAACAGGTGTGGACCATCAGGAGATTGTCTCTCCTTGGCTGCCAAATTATCATTTTAGAGAGGCAATGCAATAATTGCCAAATCATCACCCTACATTTCTAGTGGGTGGGGGCAAGAGCCCTCTCCTGCCCCTGCTCATGCCTGTCTAGCTATAACAATACTATGTTGGGTTTTTATTTGTATTATTTATAATTGTATTATTATTTTTATTGGTTTTCGTTAAAAAAATTTTGCTTGAATCTGTGGATGGAGAACCCACAAATACAGAAGGCCAACTGTATATGCATGTTCATAGGCTTTTCGGTAAAGTTTTCATTAATTCCCAGTTGATGATTCAGTATCAGTTTTCTCTTCAACTCTTTGTTAGCAGCCTCTAATAACATTCTGAGCTTCTCTTCTCATGCTTTTGCATATTCTTTCCTCCATGTCAACAAGGGCCTTACATGTTCTTAAATCGATATTTTTATATAAATACTTATTCTCTTCTGATTCAAATATGTGCCAAGTACAAAGATCTGGCTCTAGAACAGGGATATGTAAACCTTTTTCTATAAAGGGCCATACAGTCTCTGTCAAAATTATTCAACTCTGTCACTGTAGCATAAAATCAGGCACAGACAATACATAAACAATGAGCATGGCCTTGTTCCAATAAAACTATTTTCAAAAACAGGGCTGGGCGTGGTGGCTCATGCCTGTGATCCCAGCACTTTGGGAGGCCGAGGTGGGCAGATCACTTGAGGTCAGGAGTTTGAGACCAGCCTGACCATCATGGTGAAACCCTATCTCTACGAAAAATACAAAAATTAGCTGGGTGCCGTAGCACATGCCTGTAATCCCATCTACTTGGGAGGCTGAGGCACGAGAATCATTTGAACCCGAGGTGGAGGTTACAGTGAGCCGAGATCACACCATTGCATTCCAGTCTGGGAGGTAGAGCAAGACTCAGTGTCAAAAGAAAAAAAAAAGAAAAAAACAGGTGGCAGGCTGCATTTGGCTCTCAGGCCGTAGTTTATCCACCTATGCTCTAGAATAATGTGAATACAAATAAATATATACATACATATCAATGCAATTAATGTATAGATATATATATATAAATTATAAAACTGATCTTCAGCAGTTTTGAAGAAGCAAAAAAGATCTAGATAATCTACTTACAAGATGGAAAGAAAACCTTTTCCAAACTGGACTACATTCATTTTTCTTTTACTAACATACTTAACAACATCAAATTCATAGCACACCCTGTGAGAAAAGATCAGAGGATCATTTCTGACATTCCTCACTGCCAACATTCTCTGATATTATTGACAAATGTTATCCTCTCAAAAGGCTGCAGCCTAATTACTTTCATCTTTGTTTTCATAAACAAAGTTAATACTAATTAAAATGCCAACCCAATTAAAGATGAAAATCTTGTCAGTATTTATACTATTGAAAAAAATAACTAACCTTTCAGACTTGAGTGATTTGTATAGTTTCTAAAGAAACCAAAATCTAATATTGTTTGTGAGGTTGCCCACCAACCAGGGAGAAGGGACTGAATCACTTGGATCTGTTTGTTTCTGAGCTATAAAAAGGAGCTTAATGTTCTGGTCAGGAACCACTGAAACTTAGTATTGATTTTCTGTGCTCAATTTCTCTCCCTGATCTTGGTCTTCCACCTGAAGATAATTTCATTACTATCAGACTGCTTGGGCAACTCGGAATGAACAACAGGAAACTAAGTTCTGTAAATGGCTTTAACTTCTTATCTCCATTTTGTTAGTTTAGCCAGACTAGCTGCCTTAATTAGAAGCTGGTGCTTCATCCTCATTGAGAACAATAAATACAGATAGTGATTTGATGAATTGAAATTTACCTCTTATAGTGAATAATTAACTGAACATCCATGGACAAATTCATGACATTTTAGATCTTGCTTTCCAGTTTTTCAGCAGCCTTCTAAGTATTTGATTTGTTGATATCTGAGGCTCTTCCCAATTATTGGCAAAAACAAATTGGCTCAATGACAATTCAATCCTCTGTTTTTTTGTGTGTGCAGTAGGAACTCTTTTTTTTTTTTTTTTGAGACGGAGTTTCGCTCTTGTTACCCAGGCTGGAGTGCAATGGCATGATCTCGGCTCACCGCAACCTCCGCCTCCTGGGTTCAAGCAATTCTCCTGCCTCAGCCTCCCAAGTAGTTGGGACTACAGGTGTGTGCCACCATGTCCAGCTAATTTTTGTATTTTTAGTAGAGATAGGGTTTCACCATGTTGACCAGGATGGTTTTGATCCACACGCCTCGGCCTCCCAAAGTGCTGGGATTGCGCAGGTGAGCCACTGTGCCTGGCCCAGTAGGAACTCTTGAACAAACATGCTCTTGATCACATCTCTCCTATAAGAAGGCTGGAATTAGATTGGAAATTGTAGGGATGGTCCCAGCAGGACAGTAGGTTTTAAGAAAGTTAGCAAAAACTCAGAAAGGAAAACCGTATTTGTTCACTTTTCTCGGGGTTTTCAATGTGACCAGTTTTAATTTTGGTAGTAGTAAATGTGAATTCCCTGGTCATTAGACAAACTCATATTCAAATAAGAAAAAAATTGAAAAGAATATAATTAGTGATAATTTTTATGATATATTCCTGACACTTAAAAAAATATGCAGTGTCAGTGAATGTTAACTATGTGAATACTAAGCAGCATACACTGTTGTGAGTGAATACTGATACAACTTTTTTGAGGAGTATTTGGGCAATATGAAACAGGAGTGTTACATTTATTCTGCTCTTTTGAGCTGGTAACTAACTCACTTCTTGAAATTTATACTAAATGGGCCATGTGTGGTGGCTCACACCAGTAATCCCAACATTCTGAGAGGCCAATGTGGGAGGATCACTTGAGTCCAGAAGTTTGACACCAGCCTGGCCAATATAGTGAGACCCTGTCTCTACAAAAATAGAAAAACTTAGCTGGGCATGGTGCCACATACCTGTAGTCCCAGCTACTGGGGAAGCTGAGGTGAGAAGATCGCTTGAGCCCAGGAGTTCGAGGTTGCAGTGAGCTATGATCACAACTCTACACTCTAGCCTGGGTGACAGAGCAAGACCCTATCTCAAAAAAAAAAACAAACAAAAAACAAAAAGAATTACTTGGCCCTAAATGTCAGTAGTGCTGAGGATGAGACAGCATGCTTATGCCGGGTCCAGAGCTATTGCCTGAAAGCATCTCTGAGATGCAAAATCACCCCAAAACTGAAGTTTTCTGCTCATTAATTCATGAAGCAACATAAAATCCATTCAGCCTCCTGGATTCTCACTACATTCCTAGAAACTTTCTTAAATGGGGTGAGGTGACCATCTTTCCTTCCTCCCTCAGCACTGTGGAGTTTATACACACTAATGTCATAATATCCATCTACATGGAAGCCTGGTGTAGACATGCAGCATTAGGCATAGAATCCCAAAGAAGCTCATCAGTGCCTCCAGCTGAATCTCCCTCTTTGTTCTGATTTAAATAAAGCCTATCTTTAAGAGCTCTTCTCAAAGCAATCCAATGAAATGCTACAAAGTATACCAAATCCAATTACTTTTTGCATTCCTGCCTAGTATTTGGAAAAACCTATCCTTCCTAAGCCACTAAGCTCATTCAAAGAACATGCCAAGGTGACCACATTAAAGGAAGTGGAATCTTAATGAAAGCCTTGACACCCACAAAGTACTAATGAGAGGGCAGGTTGGCCTCTTAGTCAAGACTCTCAAGTGTGCCCAGAATATTAACAGGCAATCTCTATTTGGAGGCAAATAGCTCTCTCACAATGACAGAGACAGTTTGCTAATGCATGATTCAGATGCTTTGTCAAAGAATGAATCAGCAGAACAGTTAAGTACCACAGTAGTATACAATATGAACATAACTGGTTGTCAGTATGTCCTCTATTTTTTTTCTGGCACAGAAGCTAATATATGGTGCAGTACAGTGATGTTTTCTACCTCTCACCAAGCAAAGTTCATTAGCCTGTGCAGGCAAAGAGCATCAGGGATGCTATGGAAGCCACAGGTGAGAAATGGAGGAGGGATTCTCAAACAGATGGTGCTCTCTCCCTGTACAGTCCAACCCTCTTACCCAAAACATGGACGGTAATGCTGAAAACAAGTATATTCATTTCCTATCATGCATAACAAATTAAAAACAAATTTAGTGGCTTAGAACAACATACATTTATTATCTCACTGTTTTGTGGGGCTTTAGCTGGGTCCTCTGCAATCAAGGTAGGAGCAGTGGTCTTATATGAGATTCAAGGACTTCTTCCAAGCTCATTCAGGTTGTTGGCAGAATTTACTTCCTTGCAATTGGAGAACTGATGCTCTCAACCTAGAGGCCGCTCATTCCGTAGGTTGTTTACATATGGTTGTTTGCTTCTTCAAAATCATCAGGAGAGACATCCTGCTTCAGGTCTCTTCTTTCAGAAGGTCTGGACCCTTTTTTAAAGGGCTCCCCTGGGTAGGTCAAGCCCACCCAGGATAATCTCCCTTTTGATTAGCTCAAAGACAACTGCTTAGGGACCTTCATTACATCTGCAAAATCCCTTCATGTTTGCCATATTTTATTATCTGGAAGCAAGTCCCAGATTCCATCCCCACTCAAGGGGAAAGAACTACATCACAGTGTGGATACTGGGGGGTGAGAATCATGGGCATCATCTTAGAATTCTGCCTCCCACAACAGCATTGTGAATGTTGAAGTTGGTACTGACTGGGAGAGAGTAAAATATATTGGATGTCAGAGTCCATATCCTATCCAATAGGGTAATAGCTTGGAATAAGTCAAAACTAGCAGAGAGAAACTTGAGACCTATACTAAGCTTTTAACATGGAAGATCTGGTTTAAAAGCAGTTTCTGGAAAAAAGACTTGGAGGTCCTAATTATTTAGAAGCACATAATAAATGTTTGTGTAGTGTGGCATTTTTAGGAAAAAAATGATTGCTCATTATTGCAATTATTGTGCAACACTAAATATATTAATATTCAGATTAAGAAAGAAAACAAACAGTGGGCTTGGTGCTGCATATGCCAAACCACATCTGGAAAATTTTTTGGCAGTTCTAGGCTTGACATAAGCTGAACATTGCTCAAATGAAAGCTTGAGATCAAATCATATGAAAAATGTTTGAAGGAACACTATGGATGTTTATAAAAGAAACTGAAGAGGAAACAGGATTGCAGCCATGTAAGAGTTGAGGAAGCAGAAATAAGACTAATAGATGAGAGTTACAAGGAAATATATTTCCCCTCAGTATAAGAAATATAGTTCTAATGTTTAGTCATCCACAAAGGAAATGACTTATGGGGAAGGGAACTCATATTCAAGGCTAATCCCATCCATGATGCTCTTGATTCCTTTCCCACCTCCATTCATTATGCCCGTTCTCACCTTTATCTCCACCCAACCTCATTTTCTAGTTGGCAATCATGCATAGTTTTCTCCCATAATGTACATAAAGCAAAATTCCTCAGCCTCACATTCCACCAAGCTACTGGCTCTTTCTCTCATCTTCTTTGAAGCTTGACTTTCTGAAAGGGTGTTGTGCACTTGTTATCTGCCCTCCATAGCCTTCACCCTCCTATCACTCCAACCAGTCTGGCTTCTGTTCCCAGCAAGCCACACACACGGGTCTTTGTAAAGTCACTGTGGATAAGTCTAGTGATGCTCTTTGCAGTTTCTCTTACATGACACTGTTGACTGGACTGTCCTTTTTTGAAATCATGTCTTTCCTTTGTTTCTATGATATCACAGTCTCTTGATACCTCTCTGATTCCTCTGGCCACTCTTTAAGCCTCCTTTGTGATCTCTCTTTTGTAAGATGTACACTAATGCTCCACCAGCCTCTGTCTTGGATCTACTCTATTCTGATTCTACGTGGTATCTTTTCTACATGGTGTCCTTTTAGTGACTCCCATTGCTCTAAATGCCATTTGTACATTGTGAGACCTTACTTCTAGTATAAATCTCCATCTTCGGAAATCCATGTCTCTTTCACCAAATACCAACTGGAGAGCTTCATTGGGAAACCCCCAAGTAACCTGAAACTCAATGAAGCCAAACCCTGATTTATAATCCTCCACTTTGGCCCATCTCCCATACCCTTCTCCTTAGGTTTCCCACGTCAGAGAATTGTTGGCAGGATGTCATTATGGTCCCCGCCCTCATTCTTACCAGTTATTCTTAGTCCATTAGTCTGCAAGTCCTGATCAATCTAATTTTCTCTATTAGATACTACCTTGATTCAGGCCATCAACTTCTGCCTGGATAAATGTAATTGATTTGATTCTAACTGGTACCTTCTTGTCTCTCTCCAAAATTCTCTCTATGTTACAGCCAGAGTGCCTTTTCAAAACTTAAAAAAAAAAACCAGACTACATTCCTATCCCCATTCCTGTATTATTTATATATGTCCAGCCTCCTTAACTTGGCATTCAAGGTCTTTTATGATCTGTTCTCTCCATGCCTCTACAGCCTTCTCTCTTGTCATCCCCACATCCCCATTTCCCCATATTCTGGCCTCCAGCTATATTATACCATTAATGGATCCCTGTGGAAGCAATTAGTCATCCCTCAAAGTCCATTCATTCTCTCCACTTTATAGACACATATCGCCCAAAAAGAGCCAGAGAGCCTGGATTCCTAAATGACCACGAGGGAGGACACTTATCTAATCACCTGATGAGACCATGATGTGATCAAGAAATAAGCATTTTATTGTCTTCAGTCTCTTGGATTTGGGAATTGTTTGTTACTGGAGTGAGTGTACATTACTAACATAACTATTCACTTCGGAAATATTAGGTGAAAGAGAAATACATTTCTATAGTCTTTTTGTCACTGTATTTGAGGTCTCTGTTACAGCAACTTAACTTTACACTAACTAATATATCCTCTACGACAAAACTGGACACCCTATGTTCTCACCCTGTCCCAGCACTTACTGTACTGAAATTGTCTCTGTCTATATTCCCACATTAGCTACTGGATAGCAAAGGCTGCACCTCTACGTAATTGTACCCACAATACGCAGCATCCCTATCTCTATCACTAGCATCATTGTTAACTCCTATATCATTTATTGAGTGATTATCTTGTACCAGGGACTGTTCCAGTACTTAATATAGGTTTATTCATTTATTCCTTAAAGCAACTCTATGAGACTAAGTACTCTTATTTACCCATTTTATAGAGTGGGAAACTGGCCCAGAGAAACCCTCTCCACATCCACACGTCTAGGAAGTGAAAACCAAGATATGGGCCTGCAAGCATAAATAGTATATAGTACATGTTGTAGGAGCTGAATAAATCTTGCTTGAATTAATAAGCTAAATTGATTAAGTAAATTCTACTTGGTTGGCTGCAGAAGGGACTTTTGCTGTAGTGACACATTGCGCTATAGAAGTACTCCTGAACTGTCTTTGGTGAAGGACTTTTTAGAATTTATGGTCTGATATTTTTGTATGATATAAAATCATGTATTTGGCTATCATGGCAATAGCAAATTCAATAAAAGTTTCTAAACACTTAATTCTCCATGTCTCTACTCAATCAGCATGGCCATTAAGAGGTTATAATAATCTGGCACCAGTCTGTGGACCACACTTTGTTCCACTTGACTAGAGAACCCATGGGGTCTGTTTCTGCTCTAAGAGAATGCATTCCATAACTGTAAAAACAAAACCCAAAGAGGAAAAGTATTCTACTTTAAGATATATTAGTCTGTTTTCATGCTGCTGATAAAGACATACCTGAGACTGGGCAATTTACAAAAGAAATAGATTTAATGGACTTACAGTTTCACGTGGCTAGAGAGGCCTCACAATTATGGCAGAAAGTGAAAGGCATGTCTCACATGGTGGGAGAAAAGAGAAGAGAGCTTGTGCAGAGAGACCCCCATTTTTAAAACCATCAGATCTTGTGAGACTTATTCACTGCCATGAGAACAGCACGGCAAAGACCTGCCCCCATGATTCAATTGCCTGCCACCAGGTCCCTCCCACAATATATGGGAATTCAAGATGAGATTTGGATGGGGACACAGCCAAATCATATCGTAAGAGTTTACAAAGAGCCAATGAGAATCATCTACTCTAAATTTAGCAAACATCAGAGTGGTATATGCTAAATGCTCTGGTGAGAAAACACCACACACATTCAAAGAGATGTCGAGTACATGGTTCTCGATCTTAGAGAGTATGAATCTAGTAGGGTGGATTCAACTAATACCCTCAAAATGTGGAAAAGATGAGTATGGTTCAGAATATGTCCTATAAGAATATACAAACAGAAGCCCTCATTCAAGGGGCAATTACTAGGGGATATTTCAAACATGGCACACACGTTCTATAAAATACAGATGATTCCTAACTTAATAATGGTTTGACTCACAATTTTTCAATTTTACAATGGTGTGATACACATTCAGTAGAAATTATACTTCAAATTTTGAATTTTAATGTTTTCCTGGACTAATGATACTCTCTCAAGATGCTTGGCAGTGGCAGCAAGCCGTAGCTCCCACTCAACCAGGTGATCACAATCAACAGGGTAAACAACTGATACTCTACAGTTTATTTTGTTGTCAGATGACTTTGCCCAACTGTAGGCTAATGTAAGCATTTTGAGCACGTTTAAGTTAGGCAAAAAGTAGGCTACTACGTTCAGTTGGTTAGTTGTATTAAATGCATTTTCAATATTTTCAACTTCTGATAGGTTTTACAGGATATAACCCTATCATAAGTAGGGTAGTATCTGTACTTTTTGAAACAGACCTTTTAAAAATTGAGACTGGACCATATGTACTGAAATTGAAATATATCCAATAAATTTTTAAGTGAAGAAAAGCAGCCAAATGATGGCCAACTTGTATAAATTTATATTGCCAATTATATATCCAATAAGGAACTTGAATCTAGAATTATAAAGTCTTACAACTCACTTATAAAAAGATAAATAATCCAATTAAAAATTGGCAAAGGACCTAAATGTTTCTCTAAAGAAGATATAAAAATGGCTGATAAGGAGGAGAGATCCAAGATGGCCGCATAGAAGCAGCTCAGGATTGCAGCTCCCAGTGAAAGTGCAGAGGGTGAGTGGACGCCGCATTTCCAGACAGATTTTTATTACCCCCAGACCAGGAGATCCCCAGGCGGAGCAGCCCCACAGGTCGCCAGTGCGGCTGTTTGGGCCGGCGCGGCTGTTTTGGCCGGCGCGGTGGTTCTCTGCACAAAATCCACTGGTCTGTGTGCCCTTTTAACTGGCGAGTGGAGCTACGGGAAGGCGGATTAAAAAGGGGACTGAATCAGGGAGCCAGCCTAGGAGATTCCCAGGCAAAAAAGCGCTACGAATCTCAGCGCCGCTGTTTCAGCCTGCGCAGTG
Organism: Plecturocebus donacophilus; assembly: GCA_004027715.1. Classification (NCBI taxonomy): domain Eukaryota; kingdom Metazoa; phylum Chordata; class Mammalia; order Primates; family Pitheciidae; genus Plecturocebus; species Plecturocebus donacophilus. The sequence goes on from PVKP010038559.1 coordinate 20,703, forward strand.
TGTCCCTGCAGGGGAAATCACACAGATCCCGGCGCCTTTTCAACAGGCGACTGGAACACCTGGGAGTCGACCATTCAACTAAAAAAAGGCTCTGAGACAGCGA
>PVKP010038560.1:0-20794 GCA_004027715.1 Plecturocebus donacophilus
ATATCTGGGCTTTCAGCCTCTGCAAAGTTAGGCTGGGTGGAGGGGGTGGATGAAAATTCTTTGGGTAAGTGACAGCAGCATTTAGGGCTGAGGGTGGAAACTTGGGAAGGGCTGAAGGACACGGTGTGGAGGAAGACGAGCCCGTGTGGGGTGAGAAGCACCTGAGGGGGACTTGCCAGAGAGGGAGGAGGAGGACGCCACCAGCCCGGGGAGCAGAGGCTTTCAAGAAGGAGGGGACGATCATCGTGACCACTGCTACAGGGTGAGGCTGAAATGGGTTCCCCTGGATTAAGAACACGGCAGTTCGCGTGGGAACAGCGTCAGACAGATGAAGAGGGAGAGAGCCACACTGCAGAGCGAGGAGAGAACGGAAGGGAGGGCGTGAAGAGAGCAAGCGCTCCTCCAAGCAAAGAAGGAGAGAGCAAAAATGAGTACAAAGTGCAAAGGGAGTGCCAAAAGGGGTGACTCACGCCCTGGGGAGTTAGGAGAGACATCATGGAGGATGAGACATAAGCTGGGTTTTGAAGGTTCAGTAGGAGTTTTCTAAGCAGAGAAGGGGGTGTTTGTGCCAAGGTGAATACAACATGATTAGGAAAACAGTGGGTCACTCGGTGTGACTGAAGGACGGAACAGTGGCAGGGAGTGGGGAGGAAGGGGCTAAAAATGTAGGGTGGGTGTGTTTTCAGCCATCAGGCTCAAGATGTTTGAGTAGAAGTATGTCCTAGTCTATTCAGGCTGCCATAACAAAATACCACAGCCTCGGTGGCATACAAACATTATTTCTCACAGTTCTAGAGGCTAGAAAATCCAAGATTAAGGAGCTGGCAGATTCATATCTGGTGAGGGGCCCATTCCTCATAGATGGTGCCGTCTCAGTGTCTCCTCACACAGTGGAAGGGGCAAACAAGCTCCCTCAGGCCTCTTTTACAAGGGCACTAATCCCATTCATGACAGCTCCATCCTCATGACCTTATTATCACCTTCTAAAGGCTCCACCTCGTAATAGCCTCACCTTGGGGGTTAGGATTTCAACCTGTGAATGTTAGGGGAACACAAGCATTTAAGCCATAGCAATGTAGTTACTTGATTGCAAAAACGTCTGTGCTCAAAAGCCTGTTATTTTTTAGCCTCTCCAGTATTTTTGCCTGACAATATAACAAGGTACCTCCATATAGTGCCATAAAAGCCACAGAAGTAATTTCAGCAGAAGACGAGCATGTTTTGTGACTGCATGTCTTTCGCACTCAGTTGTCCTTTCTATGGATCAACACCAGATGAGAAGGCGGCACAGTTAGTAACTCACCAGCAAAGAGCATCCTCCCTGTAAGCATCTCGGCCAGGATGCAGCCGGCGGCCCACATGTCGATGGCTTTGGTGTAGTTATTGGGGGAGAGGAGCAGTCGTGGGGAGCGGTACCACTTCGTTACCAACCCTTCTGACAGATAACCCTGAAAGACAAAATTCCAGGCCCCACTGATGAGTCATTTCCGATACCCTCCGCCCATGCCTCTTCCGGGTTCCCCTCCCACTAAGCAGGCCTCTTTCAGAATCCCTTTCATTCTTGCCCCTTTCCTACTGATCTTGAAGGAGCATGAGTAAACAGAATCTGGTTAGAGGGGCTGGACCTGGTTTGTGGGATTCAAATCCTTGGATAAGAGAATCTTTTTTTTTTCCTTTTGAGAAGGAGTTTCACTCTTGTTGCCCAGGCTGCAGAACGATGGTGCAATCTCAGCTCACTGCAACCTCTGCCTCCCTGGCTTAAGCGATTCTCCTGCCTCAGCCTACTGAGTAGCTGGGATTACAGGCATGTGTGCACCATGCCCGATTAATTTTGTATTTTTAGTAGAGACAGGGTTCCTCCATGTTGGTCAGGCTGGTCTTGAACTCCTAACCTCAGATGATCCGCCCACCTCAGCCTCCCAAAATGCTGGATTACAGGTGTGAGCTACCGCACCCAGCTGAGAATCTTATGAGATCCGAGGGTTCTCCTTTGTAGAAAGGAATCCAGGTTATCAACATTTTAGAAGAAATGATTTCCCACCTCAACTTGAGGTAACTCTGCATAACAAGTCTGTCCTTGTCTAGTAAGAAGATCCCTGCTCAAGTTCATTACTGCCAGCAGCAGAGTAACCATGAGACACTGGCGTTTCCTTTATCCAGAGGCTGACTCTCAGAAGTAGCCATATGCTTGAACTCAAGCTGGTTGCTTTGACACTGAAGATTAGAATTAATGCTGCCACAAAGCCAGGCACCAGGCTCCTGCTGAGAACAGATAAGGCCATCTTCATATGGATGCAGGGAAATGCTATGCGGAAGTGGCCCTGAACAACAAGGTGGACACAGCTTTTGTTGGTCCATGAGATTCTGGGAGTTTTACCTGGTGTCGTTTTGGAGGAATAAATGTTCTAGCTGATTTTGCCCATGGCTCAGTGATTTGTGGTCTGAGATGGACTCCCTCCTTACACAGCGAGGACATATACCCATAAATGATTTAGGAAAATATACCCAGGGAATTTAGAAATTGTTTTCTACATAATTCAGAAAGCTGGGCCAAGAGCGACATCTGGAAAATGTCCATTTGGATTCCCTAGAACAGTCTTTCTAAAGTAAGAAAAAAAGTATAGACCCACTGGGGGTTAAGATGAGACAGTTAGGACTGAGGGGATCCGGTGGGAGATTCCAGGGATGGTCTTGCTGCAGTTCCCAGTTCGCATCTGCACTTTCCTTTCTATGGATGTAGAAGTGTCACCGTCTCAGGTTAAAGCAGATGAAAAGTTAAGAAGCTCAGGGCACAGGAGCTTTTGACCTATTAATCTGAAATCCCTTCATTTGCTCAGCAAAGATTTATTAAATGTGAAAAACCTTTGCAAAGCCCTGAATTAGGACAGCAGTTTTCTCCCCTCTGTGGCGCATAGTTCCTCCGAGTAGAGCCTCAAACTGGTAGAAGGAAGGAGGAAAAGCAGAAGACACCCTTCAGCTGGAAATCACTAGAGCATCCCATGCCCTGGCCTTGATACTCTCACCCAAATGAAGTCCTTAGAATTTGGAGAATGTGCCCTCTTCCTCTGTCCTTCGTGCATTTGCCTGTGTCTATTCCATGAGGGATGTCCTCGTACTCATTGTGCTACCAGCTGACACACTCAGGTCAACGTCCTCTCAGAAGCTTCCTTGTTTTGCTGCTGTTTCTTTACTTCTCTGCATCCCCACCCTGCCAAGGACCACTAGACTATGCACCCCTCATGGGCAGCAGCTGTATCTTGTTCTACAGCTACTGTGCATTCCGCAGCCCCATGCCCCCTAAGAAGTGTTCAATAAACACTGCCGAACTGCTGAATGAATGAATGAAAAAGGAACATTTCACATGCTCTGAACTGCCTCCAAAATTTAGGCACCTTCTGCAGGGAAGAAGAATGGAACCTGGACCTCCTTGTAGTCAAGGGTATAAAAAGAAGAGGATCAGTGGATGAGATCCGAGGGCTCTCCTTTGTAGAAAGGAATTAAGAACCAGGATCAGTGGATCCTCCTCTATACACTTGACTCTAAGGAGGTCAATGTTCCACTTTCCAAGGTGGGTGAGGAGTTTACATAAGTTGCCAGCCACTTATGCCTTGTCTTGTGCCAAAAAGGGATTGGCCGATGTAATTTTTACAGGAATTTAATTGCTTTAAAAGTCAAGTTTATTGAGGCATAATTTACACAGGGTAAAATTCACTAGCTCTATGAGTTTTGACAAACACATAGAGTCATGTCACCACAATCACAATCAAGATACGTAATAATTCCATTATCTCAAACAATTCCCTCCTGCCTTCTTCTGGTCATCCCTAGTCTCAGCCCCTAGCAACTGCTCCTTTCTGTCTCTCTAGTTTTACTTCTCTGTAAATGGAAAGATGGTACGTAGCCTTTCGAGTCAGAATTCCTTCACTTAGCACAACGCATCTGAGACTCATCCACCATGTGTGGTGTGTCTACAGTAGATTGTTAGGAATTTAAGTTTGATTCTAAAAGTTACAGAAACAAGCCAAATACTGTCTGTAGAAGTTCATTTCTGGGTGGGTGGGTTCTAAAAGAATAGTCTGGTTTTATTTTCAGTCAGAGGGTGAGATTGTCAGGGAAAGACTAAACGAAGAGTATCCAGTGGGAGGCAGCTTCAGGGGAGTTTTCTCTGATATGTAAATGCACAGTCTTTTATGAAACAGAATGGTCTGAAATTGACATCTGCCTCTCCTCAGAGTCTAGGGCTAAAGAAAAGTAGGCACAGAAAACACTTGCCCTGAAAGTGAAAGAAAGATGTTGACATGGGTAAGGCCGCTCTTGGGCCAGGATTATGGACCAAGTCATGACAGGAGCTAAGCAAGTCCCTCTCCAGCTCTTCCTTATTTTTCTTTCTTTTTTTTTTTTTTTTTGAGACGGAGTCTTGCTCTGTCCCAGGCTGGAGTGGAGTGGCGCAATCTCGGCTCACTGCAACCTCCGCCTCCTGGGTTCAAGCAATTCTTCCACCTCAGCCACCCGAGTAGCTGGGACCACAGGCGCGTGCCACCACGCCTGGCTAATTTTTTTGTATTTTCAGTAGAGATGAGGTTTCACCATGTTGGCCAGGATGGTCTCGATCTCTTGACCCTGTGATCTGCCCTCCTCGGCCTCCCAAAGTGCTGGGATTACAGGCGTGAGCCACAGTGCCCGGCCCTTCCTTATTTTTCAATGAAAAACACGAACCTGCTGAATTTTTATCTGGTAGCTATAAATAAATCACCACCTCCTTCCCAGTTCGGTGTTCGAGAGGTTTGTTTTGCGGCCTTTCCTGCTTCACTTTGAGACAGGTTCTCGCATTCTGTCACCCAGGCTGGCATGCAGTGGTGCAACAGTGGCTCTCTACAACTTCTGCCTCCCGGGCTTAAGGGATCCTCCCACCTCAGCCTCCAAGGAGCTGGGACCACAGGTGTGCATCACCACACCCGGCTAATTTTTGTATGTTTTGTAGAGATGGGATTTCGTCATGTTGCCCTAGTCTCAAACTCCTGAGCTCACGTGGTCTGCCTGCCTTGGCCTTTTGAAGTGCTGAGATTACAGGCATGAACCACTGTGCTCGACCCTTAAAGGGAATTTGTTGATATGTTTCAGAAGCCACAGGGCTGGGAAGAATTTGGGAAGGTGCAGTGTCTTATGCCAAGCTGGTGCAAGAGAAGCCCCAGGAAGGGAAGCTGGGAATATATGGGAAGCTCCATTCCCAGATCTGGGGGCAGACACAGTGGACCAGGGTCCGGCCATCAGCTGAGCTGAGCCCTGTGTGTCTGAATGGGAAGGCTCTGGGGCCCACAACATTGGTACTGGTGATCTGAATTCAAGAGAGGACTTTTAGTCAAGTGAATGGGGTGAAATTCAGAATTTTCTACAAAAAAAAAAAATCTTGCTTTTCTGTGCTGATAGTGCTCATGCAAACATGGTGAACATTCCTAAAACCTGCTGGACTTTCTGTAAGAAGTGTGGCAAGCACCAACCCCACAAAGTGACACAGTACAAGAAGGGCAAGGATCTCTGCATGCCCAGGGAAAGCAGCGTTCTGACAGGAAGCAGAGTGGCTACGGTGGGCAAACTAAGCTGATTTTCCGGAAAAAGGCTAAAACTACAAAGAAGATCGTGCTAAGGCTTGAGTGCATTGAGCCCAACAGCAGATCTAAGAGAATGCTGGCTATTAAAAGATGCAAGCATTTTGAACTGGGAGGAGATAAGAAGAGAAAAGGCCAAGTGATCCAGTTCTAAGTATCTTCTTTTATAAAGACAATAAAATCTTGAGTTTATGTTAAAAAAAAGTCTTTAAAGAATATCCAGAAGTGGAGACCCAATTTTATTAAAAGAGCTCATATATCGGTAAGTATATTGGCTCAGAAAAAATCCTCAAATAGCCTTCTGCCCAAGCCTGTGGGGTGAGGATAGTTTCACCTCCATTTGGGGGTAGAGAGGTGCATTCCTCTGTGATCAGACCTAGTCTTCCCAGCTGGGGTAGGCCCATGCACAAGGTGGCCGAAGAGGGAGTGGGCCGAACAGCAGGCACACTCAGTGCACAAGTGGGCACGTCTGCATGCGGCTGTTGCAGGCCAGCCGGGGCCGGCCTCTGGCGTGAGGCTTTCCGACATCACTGCTCTGAAGTGCACACTCCCACAGTTCTCTGTGACCACTACTCCAAGCACAGGAAACAAGACTGGAGTGGCCCCTTCCGCATCATCTCTTTCCTCCTGCCACCTGTTCCCACTGGGAGGCAGATGAACATTGTTTCCTTTCTAGACCCTTTTAAGAGGCCTTGGGGTCTTTGACAGCTATTGTTCCCACCCACCCATTTTGCTGTCTCTTTAGAGTCACGGACGGCCCATGGGAGGCTCTGGCTTTGAAAGCTTCAAAGGTGTTTGGGAAATAATGCAGCAGCAGCTGCCCTGTGAAGAGCGTAATTAGGGGCCCCTGACGGATCTAGAGAGAAGGTATAATTAAAGCTCTGAGCATTCTCTTCGCAGAGGGGGCAGGGAAGCTGCCCTTGGTCCCAGCTGCCTGCTGGGGAATTCACAACAGCCAGGATCAAAGTCACTCCAAAAGGGTGGGCACTCTAAGCTGCTCTGGCAAGCCCAAGCTGGGTGGGCTCCAGTTCTGATCTCCTGTGCCTGCCCTTGCTGTGCTCTCACTGCCTGGTCTCTTCCGTCTGGGAGTTGGAAGGTTGGGGAAGAAGGTTCAATCCAATAAACCTTCTACTACACCCTTTAATGATAATGTGCCCACTAATCCCTCATGAGCATGATGAATTTATTTATTTGTGACAGGGTCTCGCTCTGTCGCCCAGGCTGGAGTACAGCGGTGCCATCTCTGCTCTCAGCAACCTCCGCCTCCTGGGTTCAAGCGATCCTCTCACCTCAGCCTCCCAAGTAGCTGGGACTACAGGTGCATGCCACCATACCTAGCTAATTTTTGTATTTTTTGTAGAGATGAGGTTTTGCCATGTTGCCCAGGCTGGTTTCAAACTCCTGAGCTCAAGTGATCCTCCCACCTCAGTTTTCCAAAGTGCTAGGATTACAGTCGTGAGCCACTGCGCCTGTCCTGGTATGGTGAATTGAAATGAGACAACATTCTCCAAGGATAAAACCCCAGTCAACTTTAGCTCTGGGGTGGGGGTGAAGACAGGGTGAGAAGGATTGCTTTTCCTTTCATGCTGAATCCACGTTTAGGGCTGCCCCTGTTTCCAGGCTAGGATGATGAGAGTCTCTGACAGCATTTCACATGGTTAGAGAGATGAAACGTTAGTATGAAAAAAAAAATGCAAGGACCAGGAAGTAATCATGGCCAACATTTCTGTGGGACTTACCCTGTGCCCAGCATGGTGTTAGTATTTTACATGAATTTGATACAGGCCCTTCACAGAGTAGTAAAATGATGGGTCCAAGGTGCTGTAACTGGGAAGCGGTCAGGCGTGTCTGACTTCAGCACCCATCACTTACATACTGCACGGCCTTCTCCCATCCCTAATGATACGCTTGTGAATTCACAAGTACTTCGAGAGAAGTGCCTGTGAATGTGCAGACCACTCAGAGCCGCCCACTTGGAGTCTTTCCATCCCCATCTTGAATGAGCTCCCTAGGGGAGGCGAATGCCCCTCCTAGGGCGGAAGGAGTTTCAGCGTAGGTTGCATGAGGGCCATGTGTGTCTCCACTTTTCTAATTAGCCCTGGGCAGGCCTGCGCCCTGTAGTGGGGCCCTTCCAAGTCTTACTAGTGGGTGGGCACTCGTGGAGCAAGGTGGCTACAGGCTCTGTGCTCCCCCTCCAGCCCTGTCAGGCTTCCCCCAGTTCCCTGGGCTGTCTGGAGAGCAAGGCTCAGGAATAATCGGCTCAGGAAGGTCCCTGGCACTGCACTTCCTTGGAAGAGGTAGAAATGCACAGAGTGCCCTGGTCTGATCCAGGAGAAACTAGTTCAAGCCAAAAAGAAACCAGGCTGCAGAGAGGGAAAACTTAGCTTAGGGGAAAAGTGAGGCTGTGGCCTGGAGACTGTGATTCTTTCAGGGGACTGGGTTCCCAGGAGCCCTGCTGGTGGAGAAGCAGTGGAAATCAAAGGCCTCTCACACAAGAACCTGCTAATTTTAGTCTGGAGGACGTGGAAGGGGCGGGCATGAGAGCTGCCTGCAGACATTTGCAAAGCTGTCATGCAGAAGAGGAGCTAAGCTTGTTCTCTGAGGCTCTGGGGACAGCCGAGAGCCAATGTGTGAGACAGAAATCTATGCGACATGATAATACCAGCTAACATTGAGCTCCTCAGACTGTTTTACCTGCTTTATATGGATTAACTCATTTCATCCTCCCAGCAATCCCATGAGGTAGGGACTCTCATGATAGTCATTTTACAGGGAGGAAACTGAGGCACAGAGAGGGTAAGCAGCCTGTCCATACTCACACCGGCTATAAGTGGCACAGCTGGAATTCAACCCCAGGCTGTGCAGATGTAGCTCCTGTGATCTGAACAGAGGCTTCCACTGCTTCTCACATAAGAGAGACCTATCTCTAAGGCTGCCAGGGCTATCTGTGGGGGCCTGGGCTGTCTAGACAGGCAGAGGGTCCAAGCACAGAACAGACAGTCTTGTGGAGACATGTGCCAACACCATCTTCTTGGTGGAGGCCCTAAAGCATGGCTTCTCAAACTTCGGGGTGCTTTCAGATCCCTCAAGGACCTTGACTGGTTAAGTGCAGATTCCATTTCTTAGTCTAAACAAGGCGATGCTGATGCTGCAGTTCAGAGAATCACACTTGGCCCAGCAAGTCCCTAGATGGTCTTTATGATGCTGGCCTGCCCTAGGAAATTATGATTTGCTTTACTTAAAGGCCAGGCAGATTTCTCAAACCGAGCAGCAGATTGACCTATAATAGGGGTTAATTCTTTGAGTTACAGACACTCATCAAAAGATCATTTAGAAGACCAACATCCTCCCAGAGGTCCTGCTAAAGCAGACATATACAGCCTCTCTCCTGCAGTCTTCTCCCTTTGAAGGCATACTTCTTATTTGTGCCAATGTACATATGAGGCACGTGAGAAACCTTTTTAAAAAGGAATAATACCACAGCCAAATAACAAACTCATTCTATTAAACTCATTTCCAGGAAAACATGCAGCAGGGACCCTCTCAAATGGAGGGAGGGAACACATCACAAAGCCTGGCTCACATCGCAATGCTGGTAAATCATCTGGCACGTTCTATTATGCAGCTAACATAAACCTGGGTGAAGAAATTGTATGGCTAAATCAGCTGCACTGAATTTTCATGAACTTCTATGAAGCTCTAAATGCCGATCCCCTTTCAAGACTGTCCCTCCCCCACTCCACCCTCTGGGGATCCTGGCCAGATCCTGAAATTCACCATATCTTCCCAGGTTTCCATGGAAATCAACCAAAATCTCATATAAACTCCCACAGGCCTGCAGGCCCTTGTTGTACACTCCAGATCCAGTGTGTACACTTCCTTTTACTAAAAAAAAAATTACAATAAAATTGCCATAAAAAATGTAATTGTGATAAAACACACATACCATAAAATTCACTATTTTAACTGTTAGCCTACAGTTCAGTGGCATTAAGTACATTTACAGTGCTGTACAACCATCACCACCATCCACCACAAGAACTATTTTCTTTTTTTTTTTTTTTTGAGACAGAGTCTCACTTTGTCGCCGAGTCTGGAGTGCAGTGGCGTGATCACGACTTATTGCAGTCTTGACCTCTTTGGGAAACTAAAGCGATCTTCGTGCTTTAGCCCCCTGAAGTAGCTGGGACTACAGGTGTGCGCCACCATGCCTGGCCAATTTGTATTTTTTGTAGAGATGGGGTTTTGCCATTTTGCCAAGGCTGCTCTTGTACTGCTGAGCTCAAGTGATCCACCCACTTCCTCAGCCTCTCAAAGTGCTGGGATTACAGGCAAGAGCCACTGCACCCGGCCAAGAACTCTTCATCTTGCAAAACTGAAAGTCTGTCCCCTGTAAACAATAACTTTACCCTTACCCCCTGCCTCTGGAAACCACCATGCTACTTTCTATCTGTATGAGTTTGATTGCTCTAGGGACCTCACAGAAGTGGAATCATACAGGCTTTGTCCTTTTGCATCTGGCTTATTTCACTCAGCGTAATGTACTTCTCCTTACTTTTAAATAGCAGTAAAGTGGGAGCAACGGAATTAGGCTTCTTTTTAAAAAGCACTTTGTTGAAATGTGGTTGTCTTCTAATTCAGCTAGAGCTCACCATCTGATAAAAGCTTTGGACATTATCCTCATGGGGTCCAAATCATGAACTCTGAATGCTATTACAGTTTAAAGACTTAATAACATGTTCTCTTTGTTCAGTGATGTACCAGGACTGGTAGCTCCATTACTACCATCCTCACCAGGAGCAGTGGCTGGGCTGGGTTGAGAGGTGGATGGAGGGATGATTTGGTTGGACTGCTTCTGCCTCAGTTTCCCCATCTGCTTCTGCTGCTGGAGGGGATACAAGTTCTCCTCTGTCGGGCATTAGCATCCTGGGATGCTGCATGACAACTGACAGCAGTCTTTAAGTAAGGAACCCTGCTAGGCCAAAGTGATTAATTTTTAATAGGCTGGTCTGTGTGCAAATGGCTGCTTTCAATAAGATGCATTAACTGTCAAGCCATAAATAGACATCTGTCATGCTGGCTTTCAAGGGGAAATCTGGTGGCACTCTGGAGCGGTGGGTCTCAGACCTGCTACAGGCTGGACACACCTGGGGAACTTAAAAATATCCCGACATTCAGGCCACCTGCTGTGCCAATCACTTCAGAATCTTGGGGGGTGGGACCCAGGCATCAGTGAATTTTTTTTTTTTTTGCAACTCCCCAAGTGATTCCAAAGTGTAGCTGTCTTTGAGAAGCAGCATCCCTTGAGGCCTTGAGTTCACCTGCTTTGGAAAGGTCAGTAGTATTTTCATGGTTCCTGGATGAGTTCAGGTTTCTATTTCTACCTCCCCTCAGGATAAGATAAATCCTTGAGTAGCTACAGAGGTTTTCCCCAGATGGCTGAACCATGGGAAGTAAAAATTTACTGAAAAATCACTGATCGTAATAATAGCTATCGTTTATTGAGAAATTACGATGAGCCAGGCACTGTGCCAGGCACTGCTTTATGAATAGTGCATTTAATTATCAAAATGACCCTGTGAAACAGGTAGAGAGAGGGAACTAACTTGAGCATGGTCAGATTTTTAACGAATAATTGGCAGAGCTGAGATCTGATCCCAGCAGTGAGTAAAACAAAGTCCCTGTAATCATGGAGTGCACACTTTGGTAGGAAAAACAGCTGAACAAACAAATGTGTGATACCTCTAGTGGAGACAAGGGCAAGGAATAGAAATAAAGCAGGCTGAGGAGGTAGAGTGATGGGGTGGGTGGTCCGGAAAGGGCTCTTGGATAAGGGGACATTTGAGCAGAGATCAGAGTGAGTCAAGGGTAAGCCATGTGGCCATGTGGTAGAAGACATCAGAGACGTTGATCTCCAAGCCACAGGCCTCCCCTTTCTGTCCCCCACCTCTTCCCCTGAGGAGGGTAGAACCTTTCTCCTCCCTCCTAGCAAGCTTTCCTCTCAGCTCCCTTATACAGCCAGGTATATAACTGAGAGCATATTAGAGATGGGAGAGAATATCTGTTGACATCCACTCTGTACAAGGGATTTTGCCAGCAGTAGCTCAGCTCACCTCCTGAGAACGCTGTTGAAGATGTTTCTTTTTCATTTTACATTTGCGGATATTACTGCAGGACCCTCCTCTCTGACTCAGCTGGCAAGGCTTTGTGTTCATACAGCATCCTGGACCCCTTCATCTCTAACTTCATAACTTGATAGCAGGGGTAGCCGTGAGGGCTCCTGAAGGCAAGAGCCAGCTGTTTTCCCTCTGTCTGCAGAGCACCCCTGCACAGGTTAGGTGCCCACTTACAATCGGGTGAATGAATGGAGTACAAACTTTGAGCTAAAGGAATGATTGACATGCCATGAAATTCAGGAACTGACCACCAGTCAGGAGAAAGTTAGTTCGAAGTTTAATTGCTGTGTAAAAATCTCAGGACAAAGGTAGTGTCTGTGTTCAAGTCTAGCCCCTGCCTGGTGGAGTATAATGCGGCTTTCTATTGAACAGCTCTTCATGCTACGATGTGGGAGCCAGAGCCCTCGGGCTGCTAATCTTGCCTGGGACCAACCTGAAGTTTCGACTCAGAGCTTTATTGCACCTCTCCACACCTCCACCCTCAAAAAGAAAACATGAGTCCAAAAGTACTTTTGAAAACGGGTAATAATAATGACCACCTGCCAGGTGCTGACCATGAGTTTGGGGTGCTCCTCACTCCCTCTGTCTCCTTCCATTCGGTCATCAAGATGCTCTCCCAGAATGGCTGCTGTCACTGTCCCTGCTCCACAGAAGAGAATGCAGAGGCAGGGAGGGTAACGACACAGCATAGTCCAACATCACAGTCTGCCATCAGCCCTCCAGACCCCAAAGTTCCCCTCCAACTCCAGCCTCTTCACAGCTGCTCCCACTCCACAGGACTGAAACTCCCCAGTTTGACTTGCAGAGCACGCTCAGAACAAAAGGAACTTCCCTGACTTCTCCCTTCTCAGAAGGCTCTGGAATATGACCTACAACCCTTGTGATGCAATCAGTAGACGAACAGAAATCAGAGAGAGACACACATCTTTTTTTTTTCTCCTGGGACAGGGTCTCACTTTGTCACTCAGGCTAAAGTGCAGTGGCTTGATCTCCTGGGTTTAAGCGATCCTCCTCCTCCCTCTGCCTCCCAACTAGGCTACAGGCACGCGCCACCAAGCCTGGCTCATTTTTGCACTTTTTGTAGAGACAGGGTTTCACCACATTGGCCAGCCAGTCTCGAACTTCTGAGCTCAAGTGTTACACCCACCTCAGCTAGGATTACAGGCATGAGACAGCGTGCCTGGCCTGTCTTGCTTTTTTCTACTGATGCAAGATGAGGGGGACTTAGATGGGTCTGGAGAGCGTGACAGATTTTGTAGTCTCCGGGTAGACTCATTACACGGAGGGTATGGGAGGGAATGAAATGGGCCTTAGAGAGCTTACCTGAAGTTTGAAAAGTCTCTGTCACAGGGTCTGCCTGGGAAGGGCAGGTCTGGGGTAAGAGGAGGCTCCTGCTGGCCCAGCCTAAATGCAGGTGGGAAGCAGCTCCCTGCAGAACACGGGGGAGGCCCTGCTCCTCCTGAACTTCACCACCTGCCTGTCCTGGTGCGGGAGTCTCACCTACAGAGTCGCTGCTTTTAGTTAAGGTAGTGTTTCCTGAAATGAGTTCACATTCGGAAGGTGTTCATAGCTAGCAGGGGAGATGGGATGTGTGCACAAACACTCTTGGGACAGGCTGGCAACAACCAATGAGATTTATAAAGTCTCAGAATCTTCTAGATGGGGATTTAGTGTGTGGCACTTGTCAAACCTCTTTGACCACTTATCCACTTTTTTCTAGGTGCATCATGGGCACCAATCTTAGGGCAGGCTGTGAGGAATGCTGGGTAAGGTCAGCATTAATGTCAACACAACAGTTCGATACCTGGGAGAGGAAACATATTGACCTGCTAAGCCTACTGTCTTCTGTTAGCAAGACGAATGTTATGGCGCCTGCTGAATGCTCTGTGTGAATGGAGGCGCACGGCCTCCCCGACTTGTCCTGAGAGCCCCTGAGTGCTGGGACCTCTTGGTGTGGCCGGTGCCTGCAGATGGAAGATGCTGAAGGCAGGTGGCTGCATGTTACAAAAGCCATTAGAAATGCCAGCTACTTTCATTCCACAGAGGCTGTGGCCCCTAGAAAAAGCAGGGATGGATGTTTTGGCTAGGAAAGGGAAGTCGGGCAAGGTGGGGAGCGCAGGTTACTGGAGGAAGGAGGTGCCTGCTGATGAGCAGCACTGAGACCACTGCCCGGGCTGGCCAGGCAGGGAAGCAGCACAGGCAGCAGGGACGGAAGAGGGGAGTGAGTGTAGGGAGGAGGGCAGCAGAAAGGCCCTGAGATCAGCTCAAGAGGGGTCTCCAGCGTTGCTTCTATTAGGGTCCAAATCCAACTCTTGGCTCAGTAACCCTGTCTGACCCTGACCTCGGGAAGGGTCTTTTTGCCCTGGTGACCCAACGTCTCACCTTGGTGACCCAGGCAGCCTGCCTGGATCACACTATTAACAGGGGACCACATCATTTCTGCAGAAACTCTTCTGGGAAAACCTGCAAGTCAGGTGGGTACACCACTTTTGAAGTGCCCACATGCTGGGAGGCAGCTCCCAGGTCACCTGTTCCAGAGAATTACAGTCTCATTTCAGATGCTCTTTTAACAGGCCTTTACTAAGTGTTTCCAGTGGGTCCATCCCTGTGTGTGGTACTCTGAATCAGGGGACTGTCTTCAGGGAGCTTACACTCCAGCTCTGGGCAGTAAGTATGCTGCTTCAACTGTAAAGACTATCATGAAACCAGGGCACAGTCAACACTGGGTGAGGGCAGGGGGACGGGGCAGTCACTGTATGAAGAAGGAAACAGAAAAGGGGCCAGGTTGGATCTAGGTTTGGGGAGCCTCTTAAAAATGCAAAATCATGAACACACAATTAGACATAAAAGTGAATATTTACGTTTAATCAGAAAAGTAACTGCAGCAAATTTAAAATAATAAAAAGCTGGTAAATACTACAAATACCAAGCAATTCATAAAAATAACATTTTTACTAATTAGCTGCTTGGCAAACTGCAGGTAGCAAATGTAAACAGGCTGCATAATCTCTGATATTCTCTTCCGTGACAATTTTGTAATATGATTCTTTTGTTTTTTAAGAGATAGGGTCTTGCTATGTTGCCCAGGCTAGATTCAAACTTCTGGGCTCAAGTGAACCTCTGACCTCAGCCCCTTGAGTAGCACTGGGACTACAGGCATGCATGCACCACCATGCCCAGCTTGAAAGACAACTCAGTCTTTGAAAGTTAGATAGTTAAAAAGATAACTGTCTTTCTTCTAGTGTGGTTGATACTTTAGAATGGTTTTATTTTTTTTTTTTTTGACAGAGTCTCTCTCCAACACCCAGGCTGGAGTGCAGTGGCATGATCCCGGCCCACTGCAACCTCCACCTCCTGGGCCCCAGCGATCCTCCCTCCTCAGCCTTTCCAGTAGCTGGGAACACAGGGGTGTACCACCATGCCCAGCTATTTTTTTCTATTTTTAAAAGAGATGGGGTTTCACTATGTTGCCCAGGCTGGTCTCAAACTCCTGAGCTCAAGCAATTCAATCCACCTGCCTCAGCCTCCCAAAGTGTTGGGATTACAGGCATGAGCCACCACACCTGGCCTAGTATAGTTGATATTTATAAGTTCTTTTACATTATACGTTTTCTGGATTATTATCAAATTTGGGGAGTATCCTATTTAGTGTTCTTTTGTACATGACCTATAAGATTTGGGGAGCATTTCCAATATTCTTATGTGGTGACTCAACTTCTATTCTCTTTGAATTAATGACACTCATTAAGTTGTTGATGATGTCCTAGTTGCAGTCACATGTTATGAGTTATGAGTGTAGGTGTTTGCGTGAGGACCTAGGGTTGATTCTGTGGGCCTTAGCAGGATTTCTAGAAGTCAGTCCTACATCACAATGCTGACAATAACCTAACTGCACATATGTATGTAACTGCAAACCATGTAAACAGAGTGTACTAAAAGTAAATGCATCCCCAGTGCCACCTTCCCTAAGTCAGCTCCCCAAATGCCCAGCCAGGCAAGTGCCGCCCAGCAAGAGGGAAAGTCTGAATGGCAACAGCCCATTTTCTAACCAATTGCTCTCTTAATAACTTGCTTTGTGAATATTACAAAAACATGTGCCCATGTGAACACAAGGTTAGGGTCCCTCCCTGAGCCTTGGTCGGTGTTGTGCAAAAGAGAGGCCTTGGGGTTAAGTTTCATGAACTCCACAGTAAATCTGGCCCTGACCAGAGTAAAATGGACAAAAGAAGAAGATAATGGCCAAGGAGGATGAGGGTGGGGGTAGGGGTATCTTGTTAGAATTTGAACTAGGAAAGCAGAAACATATTCTAGGAAACTTCTTTGAAGTAATCCATGGTAGGGTCCATGTTCTCATAGGTGGAGGCAAATCATCTCAAGGGCTGGTCATCCTGGAGAGTTTGCAAAGAGGCCCCAAGTATTCCCTGGAGAAGGGAACGTGTGAGGGGCATGGCTGCAGGGGAAGCTATCATGGATTTAAAAGGTGTTTCTTTCCTCCACACAAACAAGCTGGTGAGAATTTCAGCCGCCAGAAAAGGTCTGATTTCTTCCCCTTCCACCTTACTCTCTTAAATTCCTTTACCTGGGCCAAAACCCATGGTCGCCACTTTGAGTGGAATACCTAGAGAGGCAAATTCCCTTTCTCCTGCCCCCAACTCCCACCTAGAGAATCTGCAGGGATTTTCTCCTTCACACTCAGCAATGCATCCGAGAGGGTTTTGAAGAGCTGAGGAAGGAAGGAGAATGCAAATGTCCCAGACACTTGGAGGGAGGCAAGGCTCTGAGGATGCGAAGAGGCACAGGAGGTGGGTGTGGGCTCTGAAGATAAAGTCTGCCTTCTTCACAGTTTTCCACAACCCTGCTTGGTGGGTCCTGCCCACCCTCAGCAGATGGGTCCACAGAAGAGTGCTGATGTT
The DNA here is from genome assembly GCA_004027715.1 of Plecturocebus donacophilus. Lineage (NCBI taxonomy): Eukaryota > Metazoa > Chordata > Mammalia > Primates > Pitheciidae > Plecturocebus > Plecturocebus donacophilus. Next base: position 16,696 of record PVKP010038560.1, read on the forward strand.
TGCGTCACTGTTAACCACACATAGCTGCCCGTGAATTTAGTTTGCAAAACTGAAATACATGCAACAGTTGATCTGGCACCTGTAGCTAATTCACTTTCACAGCTGTACAGATTTCCAGTGTATTTATATGCACAGTTTGTCAAGAGGGACTAGGTATTTTTTGTTTCTGTTACATTTAATTCTAACTGCCTGACATATCATAAAGAATTTGGCTGGTCTTTATTCTCAGTTCCTGGAGGAAGCTTCTAAATCCTTGGAATTTCCTGAGTGATAGGAGCGTCTGTTACTCATGGTGGGCTCCTGAAACCGTATCTAACTTGATGTTAATGAGGCAACTCATGGTTGGTCCCTAGATTGCTTCAGGATGGGGACGACTGTGATTAGAGGGCTGGGGCTTTGAGCCACATGATAACAGCCCAACTTCCAGGGGTGGAGAGGGGCTCGAGGTTGAGTTCAATTAGGTGGCCAGTGATTACATCATTCATGCCTAGGTAATGAACCCAACTCCTACCCTCCCCAAAAAACTCTGGGCACTGAAGCTCAAGTGAGCTTCCCTGGTTGGTGATATATACTCAAGTGCCAAGAAGGTGACATGTCCTGGGAACACAGAAAGCTCGCATTTGGGAGCTTCCCAGACCTCATCCTCTAGGTCTCTTCTTTTGGCTGGTCCTGACTTGAATCCTTCGTAATAAAACTATAATCATAAATACAGGTCTTTCCTGAGTTCTGGGAATCAGTCAAGTGAATGATCAAATCCGAGGGAAGATGAGAATCTCCAAATTTGTAGCTATTGGGTCAGATGTGCAGGTGACCTAGGGACCCCTGGGCTTGTGTCAACTAACTGAGGTGAAAGCACCCTTGTGTGGGACTGTCGTTAACCTGCAAAGTTTGCCCTAACTCTGAGTCAGAACTTAATTGCCAAATTGCCAAATATTATTTGGTTGCTATTATAAATGGCATACTATTTATGTTTTCTTTTAGCCAGTGTACAGAAATGAAATTGATTTTTGTGCATTGATCTTATATTCAGCAACATTGCTAAAGTGTTTTTCTTAAGTCATTAATTTGATTGGGTTTTATTTAAACAATCAAATTATCTGTGAATAACAGTAGCCTTATTTATTTTGCTTGCTAGGACCACTAGTGCAATGATGCACTGAGAAATAGTGAACACCTTTATGTGTTCCTGGTTTTAAAGAAAAAGCTTTTAACATTTCATTGTTAAACATAATATTGCAGAAGGTTTTTGGTAGAAACTATTTTTTTGGAGGAAGGTAGTTCTTTTATTCCTAGTTAGTTATATCATTCACAGATACTGAATTTGCTAGAATGCTTTTTCTGTATCTATTGAGATGATCATGGGGTCTTTTTTTACCTCCTTTGTTTCTGGTAAGTCAAAAGAGTATATTTTTCTAATGTTTGTTATAGTAAACTCCAAGTTTCTCTTCAAAGAATTAGTATATCAGTATGTTCAGCTCTTGTATTCTTTAATTCTCTATTTTAAAGTTTAACTTCCTTGTAGTTCCAGTAAACAACCACTTCCACTGGTTCTAATCAGTAGTTCACATCTGTTCCCCCAGCCCCTGGCTCCATCCTGACTCTTCCTAGTCACCTGTTCCAGTCACCTGCTCCAGTCATCTTCTTTGACCTAGGTCACCCCGGGCTACCTGCTCTGACCCGCCCATAACTGTCCTTCTCGCCAAAACACCCACTCTGCCACTCCAGCTCAGACATCTGCTCTCCTTAAAATAGCCAATCGGGATTAGTTTAGCTCGTGCGGTCTAACCCTAGCCAATAGGGTAATGACACAGCAATAGGGATGACCCCTGTCAGGCATAAGTGCCCCTTCCCACCCTGTCCAAGCATACAGCCGCTATTGCTCCATCCATATGCTGTCCCTTCTATAGAAGTAAACTGCCCTGCTGAGAGGATTTATCTTCAAGCGCTGTTTTTTTTTTTTTTTTTTGCGGCATTGAAATTTTACTTATAACATGTTAAACCAACTTCTCATTTCTAATATGAGTTCAATTTGGATATATTTTATATATTACTCAATTTTTGTTTTTGAGATGGAGTCTCACTCTCTTGCCCAGGCTAGAGTATAGTGGCACAATCTGGGCTCACTGCAGTCTCCGCCTCTTGGGTTCAAGTGATTCTCCTGCCTCGGCCTCCCAGGTAGCTGGGATTAGAGGTGTGTGTCACCACACCTAGCTAATTTTTGTATTTTTAGTAGAGATGGGGTTTTACCATGTTGGCCAGGCTGGCCTCAAACTCCTGGCCTCAGGCCGTCTTCCCACCTCAGCCTCCCAAAGTGCTGGGATTACAGCCATGAGCCACCGTGCCTGGCTATATTGCTTAATTTTGTTTGTTAATATTGTTTTGAGGACTTTTGCAACTATATTCTCATAAGTGAGACTGGCTTGCAATTTTCCTTTTTCATATTATACTTGTCTGGTTTTGGTACTAAGGTTATAAGGTAGAGAAATAGAAGCTTTTAATCTATTTTCTATTATTTGTTATTGTAAAGTTTGGTTGAAGTTGGTAAAACTATTGGACATGAGGTTTTCTTTTGGAGAAGATTTAACTACTGATTCAATTTTAGTAGTGACTGCATTATTTAGGTGATCTATTTCTTTCTTAGTCAATTTGATATTTTTCTAAGAATTTGTTTCATGTATTTAACAAAAAATACAAGGACATATTTATTTTATATACTTAGAAATGTTTGATAAACATGTATTTAATAAATGAATATTTATGAGCATGGAGTTCATGGTATTCCCATAGTTTTGAGTCTCTGTTGTGTCTGTAGTTATGTTCCTTAATAACTTAGGGCTGTTTGAATGCCTTTGGTTCTAGAGGCCCCCTGGCCACTCAGTGGAAGGCCTAATACTCTGAAACTTGCTGAATTGCAGCCCAATTTGATTTTATTTGATATTGATCAAAGATTATAACAAATAGGAGTGTGTGGGGGCAGGGCCGAGAAATGTAATCTCGTTCCTGATTAGGTTTCTTCATTTATTCCTTCAGTAGAATGAAAGCAGCTGGTAGGAGCACTTGGGCCGGTGAAACGTCCCAGCTGCTTGGGAACCCTTGAGCGTGTCTATCTTCAGATGGCTGAGCACGGCTTTGTACTGGCAGGCCCAGGCTCAGGGGTGACTGATGTTATTCTGTTTCCTACCTTCCCCTCTGTGGCTCAAGTGACAGCTTATCCCCCGTCCCCTGCCCATTTAGATATTTTAGTGTATGGTTAGAAACCTCAGAGGCTGTGGACCTGCTCTTCTGTCTCCTTCTCTAAAAGAGGCATTATAGGTCATTTCAGTCAAGTCTCTCATTTTGCTGTTGAGAAAGTGATCATCCCCATCACCATCACCAATGACAGCACTGATTACTAAAAGCTCTTACAATATGCCTGCAAAACACCGTGTTAATACTTTCCATAAAAAATCTCAATGAGAGAGAGATCCAAGATGGCCACGTAGCAGCAGCTCAGGATTGTAGCTCCCAGTGAAAGCGCAGAGAGCGAGTGGATGCCGCAACTGCAGACGAATTTTTGATGCCCACAGACTGGGAGATTCCCAGTGAAGGAGCCACACGGGTCGCCAGTGCGACTCTTTTGGCTGGCGCAGCGCTTCTCAGTGCGGATTGTACGGGACTGGATGCCCTTTTAGTCGGGCTCGGCTGGTCCCATCCCCACAAGGAGAACAGCAATTGGAAGCGCTGAGGCTGAGAACAAGCACCGCTGAACTCGGGAAGGCCCAGCTCTGTGGGGAAGGGGCGCCCCCTGAAGGAAAACTAAGAAACAGAAAAAACTTCATCACCAACAAGCCGGACGTCCACTCAGAGACCCAATCTGAAAGTAGGCAATTACAAAGACGACAGGTGGATAAATCCACAAAGATGGGAAGAAACCAGTGCAAAAAGGCTGAGAACACCCGAAATCAGAATGCCTCTCCTCCTACAGGGGATCACAGCTCCTCATCAGCAAGAGAACAAGGCCTGACGGAGGATGAGTGTGATGAACTCACAGAATCAGGCTTCAGAAGGTGGATAATAAGAAACTTCTGTGAGCTAAAAGAACATGTTCTAACCCAATGCA
>PVKP010038561.1:0-20801 GCA_004027715.1 Plecturocebus donacophilus
CAGGGGCTGTTATTTATTAAGACCCCAGGAGCCCAGGGTCACTTTAAAGATTGGGGGCACACCTGTTAGCTTCCTAGTCGACACCAGGGCAGCCCACTCAGTCCTTACTCAGCCTCTAAGACCACTATCCAGTAAAAAAACAATTATCCAGAGGGCCACAAGAAAAACCATGACAAGCTCTTGGACCACCAACCGATTTGTTGATCTGGGGAACGGCACTGTCACCCACTCCTTCTTAGTCATTCCAGAGTGTCCGTACCCACTCCTCGGACAGGACTTATTCCACAAACTACAAGCAAATATTTCCTTCGGTGAGGGTCAGGCTTGCCTCTCAATTCCTCCTTCCTTGGCATCCGGGCCACCTCAGCAAATCCTCATCACCTGTGCTCTGTCAGACAAGTATCTCTTGCAGGAAGCTTTATCCTCAGAGGCAGATCAACCACCAACATCAGACCTCCTCTGCCAATTCCAAAAGAATGTACCCGGAGTACGGGCAGGGACAAATTCCCCAGGCTTGGCAAGTCACTGTACCCTAGTCGTGGTCTAGCTATTGGCAATGGCAACCCTAGTTCAGGTAAGACAGTATCCCGTGAGCCAGGAAGCCAGACAGGGAATTGCTCCACATATAACCAGACTCCCAAAAGGAGGGATCCTTACTACCTGTGAGTCCCCCTGGAATACCCCCTTGCTTCCTGTCTTAAAACCAGGCACAAAGGACTGTCGGCCTGTACAGGACTTAAGGGAGGTGAACAAACAAGTGGAAACTGTCCACCCTACGGTTCCAAATCCATACACCCTCCTAAGTCTCTTGGGCCCAGAACACCACCATTACACTGTCTTGGATCTCAAAGATGCATTCTTTTGCATCCCACTGGCCTGTTAGCTAGCCCATATTTGCTTTTGAATGGACTGACCCTGATACTGGGGTTTTGGGACAACTCACTTGGACAAGACTGCCTCAGGGGTTCAAAAACTCCCCTACTCTGTTTGATGAGGCACTTAGCCAAGATCTTGCCACCTTCCGAGCTGAGTTCCCCCAGTGTACCCTACTCCAATATGTGGATGACTTACTATTGGCTACAAAAACCCAGGAGGCCTGTAAAAAGACCACCCAGTCATTATTAAAGACCCTACAGACTTTGCATTAGAGAGTCTCAGCTAAAAAGGCCCAACTCTGCCAACCGAAAGTTACTTACCTGGACTATATCATAGAGAGGGGCAACCGAGCACTGGCACCCAGCCGAGTCCAAGCAGTGCTTCAAATACCCACCCCCACCACAAAACGCCAAGTTCAAGAATTCCTTAGGGTGGTAGGGTATTGCAGGCTATGGATTTTGCGATTCACCGAGATAGCCAAGCCCCTGTATGCCTGCACTAGAGGAAATCAGCCCTTGACTTGGACAGAGACAGAGCAACGGGCTTTTGACAAGCTCAAGACTACCCTGACTACAGTCCCAACCTTGGCCTTGCCAGACATCTCTAAACCTTTCTGGTTGTTTGTGCATGAAAAACAGGGAGTCGCTAAGGGAGTGCTCACCCAGACGCTGGGACCATGGTCCCGACCAGTTGCCTACCTTTCAAAAAGACTTGATCCCATAGCCGCTGGGTGGCCAGCTTGTCTGAGGTCAGTGGCAGCTACAGCCCTGTTAGTCAAGGAGGCGGACAAACTAACCTTGGGACAGGAGTTAAACTTAGTAGCAATCCACATGGTGGAGTCACTACTCTGTGGAACTAAGGGAAAATGGATGTCAAATGCCTGTATAGTTAGTTCAATATCAGGCCTTACTTTTGGACCAGCCCCGCATAAAATTTTTAAAGGCTATAGTTTTAAACTCCACCACACTGCTACCAGACAGCGAGCTGGAAGAGCCCATACATGACTGGCAACAGATGATGGACGTCCTCCACGCAGCTCGACCGGACCGCCCCGATGTCCCCCTACAAAACCCAGAGGAGGTACTGTATACAGATAGCAGCAGTTTCATGGTCGATGGAGTCAGGTATGCCGGGGCAGCTGTAGTCACCCTAGAGCGGGTCGTCCGGGCATAGGCTCTTCCACATGGAACCTTGGCCCAAAAGGCAGAACTCATAGCTCTGACAAAGGCCTTAGACTGGGCAGAGGGAAAAACTGTTAACATTGACATGGATAGCCAGTATGCCTTTGCTACGGCTCATGTACATGGAGCCATTTATAAAGAAAGAGGAATACTTACCTCAGAGGGAAATACTATCAAAAATAAAGAAGAAATCCTAGCCCTACTAGAGGCTATATGGAAGCCCAAGGCAGTGGCATTAATACACTGCAAAGGACACCAGAAGGGAAATTCACCAGAGGTGAGGGGAAATAGGGCGGCTGACCTACAGCCAGACAGGCAGCCTGGGGACCAGCAAAATCTCTGACTCTTCTTGTGACTCTGCCGGCCCCAACCCTGCCCCCCACCCCTACTTACTCACCTGATGAAGAAAACTTTGCTAAAGAGCAGGGGGGCATACAAGATTCCACAGGACGGTGGATTCTACCGGACACAAGGATTGTGGTCTCCGAGGCTCTAGGACAGTCCTTAGTTAAGGACACACACCAGACCACTCACTTAGGACAGACCAAACTAACTGAGCTACTAAAGGCCAAATACCACATTCTCCACTTACATGAACTTATCAAGGAAATTACTACTCAGTGTGATGTATGTGCCCGAGTAAATCCGGGAGAAAACAGGTCTAGCCAGGTAGGAGTAAGACTCAGAGGTGCTAGCCCTGGGGAACACTGGGAAGTAGATTTTACTGAAATAAAACCCCCAGCAAATGGCTATAAATACCTCCTGGTGTTTATAGATATGTTCTCTGGATGGGTCAAGGCCTTCCCCACTAGGTCCGAGACAGCTTTGGTGGTCACAAAAAAACTATTACAGGACCTTGTTCCTCGGTTTGGCCTCCCTCTAACGCTAAGGTCGGACAATGGGCCTGCCTTTACTGCACAAATTTCTCAGGGCCTACCCAAGGCCCTGGGTGTATCCTGGAAATTACATTGTGCCTATTGTCCCCAGAGTTCAGGGCAAGTCGAATGAATGAAACAGACCTTAAAAGAAACCCTGACAAAATTTATCCTAGAGACCGGTGAAAACTGGGTCAGCCTGCTTCCTTTTGTCTTCCTCCACGTCCGACGTACACCCTATGAGATAGGTTTCTCCCCTTTTGAAATCATGTTCGGTAGGCCCCCTCCCTTACTCCCCAGACCTGTGGATACCGTGCATGCTGAAGTCCATAATTATACACTCCTTAAGTCCTTACAGGCACTCCAGTCTGTTCAATCACAGATACACCAGCTCATTAAGGACATCTGTCTCACCCCATTGGACCTCACAGAGCAGCCAACACATCCCTTCCAGCCTGGAGAGTCTATCCTTGTTAAAAGATTTGCCACCTCCAGCCTCACTCTCCGTTGGAAGGGACCCTACATGGTTATCCTGACCATACCCACAGCACTCAAGGTGGACGGACTAACGGCCTGGATTCATCACACCCACATCAAGGTTGCCCCACCGGAAGGACAATGGAGCATCAAACACCCATCCCCTGATTCACTAAAGCTAAGACTTGTGCACTCTTCGTGGTCACCACCCTCACCACCCTAAGGAACTAAGGATATGTTAGTTCCTTAACTGGGAAGGGATCCACCTTAGTCAATTTAACCCTGGAGTACATTCCAAAGAACCCCATTACCTTCTCCCTAGACCTCTGTGTCCTCCTGGGCCCCAACCTAAATTTCAGAACAAGTGGAGATGTAACCGGGTGCAGCAGTTTAGGGGCAGAGCAACAATTCCAGACCATGGGGTTATACCTGTGCCCAGGATCCACCCCACAAATAAGATGGAACTCTGGAGACTTAAATGAATTATTTTGCCCCCACTGAGGTTGTGAAACTATCTCCACCATATCAGCATATACCAAAAACATAGACTCCTTCATCTCTTTTAACCGAGACCCTCCCGCATCCCCATGCTACACCAGATCTTGTAACCCACTCAAAATAACTGTAACTACCCCAGATGGTAGATGGGCAACGGGGTGAACTGGGCCCTCAGAGTATATATGATTGGGTGGGACATGGGAAACATCTTTACCATCCAGTGTATAACCCCACCCATACCCAACTGCCCTATAGGACCCACCGCCCAGGTCATACAACAACAGGAGGCTCCCTTAAAAATACAAAGTCCCCTCATCAAGATAATAACTCCCGCCCTCAACAATCTTCCCCTACAACCCCAACTTGGCTCGAAGAGGACATAACCCTGTTAACCTTGTTGTCCTCAGCTCACCACCTCTTCAACAAATCTAACCCAGATTTAGGAAAAGACTGTTTGCTCTGTCTAAACCCTAAACCACCGTTTTATACCGGGTTGGCTTCCCAATTACCTGCCAACCTGTCCAATTCTTCATGCTCCCAATCCACACTCCATTTAACCCTGGGAGACATAAAAGGGTCTGGGCACTGCTACCACTTCCCAAATTACACCCTTGCAGGTTCTCCCTATGGGCACTATTGTAATGTCTCCCACAATGTAACCTTTAATGGTAAAAATCTTTACTATCAGGCCCCAGATACCACTTGGTTAGCCTGCACTTTTGGCCTCACCAACTACATTTCTACATACCAGTTCAACAGCTCTGCTCACATACTCTGCACCCTGGTACACATCCTCGCCAGAGTTGACATTTAAGATGGCCAACAAGGACTTAACCTCCTGGCCCCATCAGCTATTACTGCCTGATGGAAGCGAGTCCCTATCGTCATCCCTCTACTGGTTGGATTAGGCATTGCTGGCTCCACTGCAGTTGGAATATCAGCTCTTATAATGGGGAAGGAAAATTTTAAAACTCTCTCTCAGCACATAGATACTGGTCTAAGCCACTTGGAAAATTCCATTTCCCAACTCACTGATCAGGTTGAGTCCTTGGCTGAAATGGTCCTCTAAAACAGGCGAGGATTAGATTTACTATTCTTAAAACAAGGGGGGGTTATGTGCCGCCCTTAATGAACAATGTTGCTTCTATGCTAACAGGTGAGGCCTCATCCGAGAGAGCCTCTCCCTGGTCAGACAGAATCTCAAAACCAGAAAACAACTTCAAGAGGCTTCAGAAAGTTGGTATCAAAAAACATTTTTCTGGTCCCCTTGGCTTACTTCCCTCCTTACGGGCCTTGTGGAACCTCTGGCCCTGCTCCTACTGGGACTCATGTTCGGCCCCTGCCTTCTAAACCAACTGCTCAGGTTCATAAAATCTAGGGTAGACTCTGTAAAATTAATGATATTAAGGTCTCAATATAAACCCTTAGAACAAGCAAACAATACTAACCTGTTGGAGGAATCAATGATTTAATTCCTGTAAATAAAACAAGAGGGGAATGTGACATGGTAAAAAGCCCCATAAACTGGCATACCTCAATCATACCTTGGCTTTCTGTTGAAACTGTTCTCTATATCCCAAATGTGAATAAGTAATTAAGGACTGTAATTGCCACCCTACCCAGACAATGTGTAAACAGATGCTAATCTTGATTTTTGTGAACCACTTAAGGATCAGAATGTCAAAAAGTCCCCTAGCCCTTGGAGTGTCCGGCACCCCACACCCTCATCTCCGCCCAGAAAGTGATTTGCTAAATTCACTAGCCCTTGGAATGTCTGAAGCCCTCACCCCGACCCCCGCCCCACACCCTCATCTCCGCCCCAGAAGGTGTTTTACAGAATTCACCAGCCCCCTGCCCCTCACTCTCACTTGCAAGGTGATTTTTTATGGGTATAAAAGGTCTTGACACCCTCTTTTTGGGGCCACAGGTTGGAGAGATGCGAGTCCTCCATGGCCACTGGCAATAAAGACCCTGTAATTTGGCATGCTTTTGTCTTGGTGTTGACTTTCTATGCTTGATCCACTACTTCAGCTACAAAGAGAATAAGATACCTAGGAATAAAGCTAACAAGGAATGTGAAGACTTCTTCATGGAGAACTACAAACCACTGCTCAAAGAAATAAGAGAGGACACAAACAAATGGAAAAACATTCCATCTTCATGGACAGAAAGAATCCATATTGTGAAAATGGCCATACTGCCAAAGTAATTTATAGATTCAACGCTGTTCCCATCAAACTACCAGTGACATTCTTCACAGAATTCAAAAAAACTATTTCAAATTTCATATGGAATCAAAGAAAATACCATATAGGCAAGAAAATCCTAAGCAAAAAAATAACAACAACAACAACAACAAAAAAAACCCAAAGCTGGAGGCATCATGCTACAACTTCAAACTATACTACAAGGCTACAGTAACCAAAACAGCATGGTACTGGTACCAAAACAGACATATAGACCAATGGAGCAGAACAGAGACCTCAGAAATAACACCACACATCTACAACCATCTGATCTTTGACAAACCTGAAAAAAACGAGCAATGGGGGAAAAGATCTCATATTCAGTAAATGATGCTGGAAAAACTGGCTTGCCATATGCAGAAAATTGAAACTGGACCCCTACCTTACACCTTACATAAAAATTAACTCAAGATGGATTAAAGACTTAAAACTCAAAGCCATAAAAACCCTAGAAGAAAACTTAGGCAACACCATTCAGGACTGGCATGGGCAAAGACTTCATGACAAATATGCCAAAAGCAATTGCAAAAAAAGCCAGAACTGACTAATGAAATCTAATTAAACTGAAGAGCTTCTGCATAGCAAAAGAAACTATCATCAGAGTGAACAGGCAACCTACAAAACGGGAGAAAGTTTTTGCAATATACCCATCTGACAAATGTTTAATATCCAGAATTTACAAGGAACATTTGCAATAAAAAAACAAACAATCCCATCAAAAAGTGGGCAAAGGATATGAACTGACATTTCTCAAAAGAAGACATTTATGCAGTCAACAGACATATGAAAAAAAGCTCAACATCACTGATCATCAGAGACGTGTAAATCGAAACCACAACGAGATACCAATTCATGCCAGTCAGAATGGCAATTATTAAAAAGTCAGGAAAAAATAGATGCTGGTGAGTCTGTGGAGAAATAGAAACACTTTTGCACTGCTGATGAGAATGTAAATTAACCCAATCATTGTGGAAGACAGTATGGTGATTCCTCAAAAGTCAAGAACCAAAAATATCATTTAACCCAGCAATCCCACTACTGGGTATATACCCAAGGAATATATATCATTCTGCTATAAGATACATGCACACATATATTTATTACAGCACTATTTATTATAGCAAAGACATGGAACCAACCCAAATGCCCATCAATGATAGACTGGATAAAGAAACTATGGAATATTATGTAGCCATAAAAAGGAATGGGATCATGTCCTTTGCAGGGACATGGATGAAGTTGGAAGCCATCATCTTCTATGACTAAAACAGGAACAGAAAACCAAACACTGCATGTTCTCACTCACAAATGCAAACTGAACATTGATAACACATGGACACAAAGAGGGGAACAACACATACCATGGCCTATTTTGGGGGGTGGATGAGGGAAGGGAACTTAGAGGATGGGTCAGTAGGTCCAGCAAACCACCATGGCACACATATACCTATGTAACAAACCTGCATGTTCTGTACATGTATCCTGTTTTTTTTGTTAGAAGAAATTTAAAAAGAAGAAAAAGAAAAGATGTTTAATGGGCTCATAGTTCTGTAGGCTTTACAGGAACTGTGGTACCAATATCTGCTTCTGGTGAGGCCTCAGGAAGCTTACAATTATAGCAGAAAGCATCAGGGATTGAGCATGTCACGTGGCAAGAGAGGGAACAAGAGAGAGAGGAGGAGGAGCCAGGCTTCTTTAAACTGTCAACTCTTGTATCAACTCTCATGTGAATTAGTAGAATAGGAACTCACTTATTACAACTGGGAAGGCACCAAGCCATTCAAGATGGATCTTCTCCCATGATCCAAACACTTCCTACCAGGCCCCACATCCAACATTGGGGATTACACTTGAAATGAGATTTGGAGGGAACAAACATCCAAACCACATCATTCCTTCTCTGATCCCCCAAATCTCATGTCCTCCTCACATATCAAACTACAACTATGTCCTTACAATAGTCTGCCAAAGTCTTAACTTGTTCAGCATTAATTCAAGTCTCAAGTCCCATGTGTGAAGTCCCAAGTATCATCTGGAGACGAGTTCACTGATCTTATGAGCCTGTGAGTTCAAAAACAAGTTATTTACTCCCAATATACAATGGTGCCATAGATATTGGGTATACATTATCATTTGAAAAGGCAGAACCTGGCCAAAAGAGAGTCAATAGGCCCACAAAAGTCTGAAACCCAGTAAGACAGTCAATAAATCTTAAACCTCCAAAACAATCTCCTTTGACATCATGTCCTGCATCCTGGTCACAGTGGTGTGAGACTTAGGCCATGAAGGTCTTGGACAGGTTTGTCCTTGTGGCTTTCCAGGGTGCAGCCCCTGTGGCTGCTCTCACAGGTTGGAGTTGAATGCCTATGGCTTTTCCACACCGAGGTTGCAAGCTGCCAGTGGCTCTACCATTCTCGAGTCTGGAGGGTGGCATCTCACTAGATGGTTCCCTGGTGGGGACTCTACAGGGGCTCCAACTCTACATTTCCCATTGGCACTGCCCTAGTAGAGTTTCTCTTTGGGGGCTCTGCTCCTGTAGTAGAGCCTGGGTATCCAGGCTTCCCCATACATCCCCCGGAATCCAGGTGGGAGATGTCAAGCCTTTTTTACATTTGCATTCTGTGCATCTGCAAGCTGAACATGACATGAAACCTGCCAAGGATTATGGCTTGCTCCCTCCAGAGTGGCAGCTTGAGCTTTACCTTGGCCCAGTTGAGCTGTGGCTGGAGCCTGAGTGGTCAGGATGCTGGGAGCACTGTCCTGAGGCTATGCAGGAAGTGGGGTCCTGGTCCTGAACCCTGAAACTATTCTTCTTCCCAAGGCCTCTGGGGCTGTCCCTAAGAACTCTGAAATGCCTTCAAGGCCTTCTACCCACTGTCTTGGCTATTAGGACTTGGCTCCCTTTTAGTCATGCTAATTTCTCTAACAAATGGTTGCTCTGCAGCCTGCTTGGATTTTTTCTACCATAGGACTAAGCTACAAGTTTTCCAAATTTTTATGCTCTGCTTCCCTTTTAAACATAACTTAAGTCTTTTACTTGCTCCTATATATGACTTAGGGTGTCAGAAGAAGCCATACCACTTCTTGAATGCTTTGCTGCTTAATTTTTTTTTTCTGCCAGGTATCTTGTATCATAATTAAGTTCAAAGTTCTCAGATCCTTATGACATAAATACAATGCTGCCAAGTTCTTTGCCAGGGTGTAACATGGATGATCTTTATTCCAGTTCCCAATAACTCCCTCATTTCCACCTAAGACTTAATCAGCCTGAACTTCATTGTCTATATCTCTAATAGCATTTTGGTTACATCCACTTAACCAGTCTCTAAGAAGTTTCAAACTTTCTCTCATCTTCCTATCTTTTTCTTGGCCCTCCAAACTCTTTCTAGCTCTGCCCATTGCCCATTTCAAAAGCTGTTTCCATATTTTCAGTATTTAATAGCAACATCCCACTCCTGGTACCAATTATCTGTTAGTTTGTTCTTGTGTTGCTATAAAGAAATACCTGAGACTGGGTAATTTATTAAAACAAAGATGGTTAATTGGCTGATGGTTTTGCAGGTTTTACAGAATGTATGGTGCTGACATCTATCTCTGATGAAGCCTCACAAAGCTTACAATCATGGTAGAAGGTAATAGGGAGCCAGCATGTCACATGGCATGAGCAGGAATAAAAGAGAGAAGGAAGAGTTAGCCTTTCAAACAACCAGCTCTCATGTGAATGAACAGAGTGAGAACTCACTTATTACCATGGAGAGGGCATCAAGCCATTCATGAGGGATCTGCCCCTATGATCCAAACACCTCCCACCAGGCCAGCCTCTAATACTGGAGATTACATTTCAACATGAGATCTGCAGTGAGCAAATATCCAAACCATATGAGTTACTATTCTTTCTCTGAAATAGGTATATTTAGATTGTTTTCTCTTGGATGGTAGATATCATTATATAAAAGATAGGTGAGCGATTTATGACTTAGAAGTAATATCCACTTGGGTCCTTCTTCAGTATGGTTAGTTAAGCTTCATCATTAAGAATGACTTTCATTTAGTGTCAAAAGTTAATGCTGACATCAGCTTGTACTTCTGAGACATGGATTGTTGGATACTTCAAATAGTTTACGATCAAAAGTCTTAAAGTTCTAATCTGACTTTTAAAGTTCTAACAAAGACAAAAAAAACCACACTGGGCCCTACTTGAGGGTGGAGAGTGGGAGGAGGAAGAAAAGCAGAAAAAATAACTGTTGGGTACCAGGCTTAGTACCTCAGTGATGAAATAATCTGTGCAACAAATGCCTGTGACATGAGTTTACCTATACAACATACCTGCACATATACCCCTTAACCTAAAATAAAAGTTAACAAACATCTATTACAAATTAAAAAATAATAATAATATACAACACCAAGAGTGAGCCCTGATGTAAACTGTGGACTTTGGATGATGTGTCAATGAAGGTTCATCAATTGTAACAAATATACCACTCTGATGGGGGAGGTCGATAACGGGAAAGGTTGTGTACATGTGGGGTAGTGGGTATACAGGAAATTTCTATTCCTTTCTCTCAATTTTGCTCTATGAAAAGCAAAAACTTAAAAAATGATACTTAAGTCATCAAATTTGGAAAAATCAATAGCCTAGTTCCTTACTACAAAATCATATGGCACAGTTTTCTAAATGTAACCATCACATGTTGTTTTCATGGACTTCATACACACTTATTCTAGGAATGAAACAACAAAATATTTTCATTTTTCCTTTTTTCTCAGTTTCTATCAGTACTGGGTCTGTGTAGGTGGGGATAGGAGGGTTATCTTTAGCCAATATCAGAATTGAGTTGAATGGAGGACTTATAGTTTTCCAATAAAAAAATTCAAGAAGTATTTTTTGCTTCCCAGGTGGTAAAATCATGCATACTTTTAATTTCCTTTTTTGGTCTCTTTATATTTTCCAAATGTTCAACAAAGTGTGGTTATTAGTTATCATAATAAAAGAGACTGTAGGTTATTTCTCTGATTTCTAAGATTAAAAAAATAAAGTTTAAAAGTTCTAATCTGACATTTTCAGTGACCACATTTCTGGAGTGCTCAAAGGAATATGTAAAATCAAGGCAAATATTTTGTCTACACTCCTGATTTCCTGGATGACAGAATTTTTCTAAGCATATTTCTGGTCTTTGTTTTTGTCCCTCTATTCTCTCTGCCCCGAGAGGTTGACGGATTTATTTGATTGGTAAATTTGGGAAGCCTCAGTCCTATTTATGTTCCTTTTAGAAAAAAGTTGTCTGCAGGGAGCAAGTTACCTTTGCTATTTTCTAGGAGCAGATACTTTCCTTTCAGAGAAGGATCCTATAGTGGTTCAACATTGCCTATATCTAGATACCTTCTCTGCCTGCTTGTTTTTAAGTAAGTCAATTTGGCTCTCAAACTAAGCTATAGTCTTCATCTTGTCTTTCATTAAAAAATAAAGATGATATTTTTGGCCTCTATATGCTACTCTTTATTTTTCAGTTTGCTTAGAACATAGCCATGGAAAAGGGAAGTCATTTTATTGTTTCATGTACTTCTCATGTCTGAAAGTTGACATTCTTCCTGAATTTTCTATCATCAAAAAACTTTGAGTCTCTAATAAACAAAATTCCTAAATCTAACAAATCTCATCATGACCAGCTCTCACAGCCTACACTTGAACACTACTGATTTTCTCCAGTGGAGGGAATTCAAGCTACTTCTTTGCAATTTGAGAAAGCAGTTAGAAAAAAACAGCCTTATGCTATCATTTTGATTTTTTTAAGGTTACTGTTGATCCTGATGCTGAACACTGACGGAAAGATGCTTCAATTAAAGGCAGACAAACTCTTTCATGTAAGAACACACATAAATCTTCAAAGCTCATATTATTTGTGACCAACTCCTGATGAAATATACTTTTAGATAAACTTCATATAGAAGGAAGGTAAGTTACTAATTATATGTACATATGACATTTTTGAATATACTTACCTCAGCAGTGTGCTTTGCCACATGCCCCACAATGACAATGACCTTCCCTTTGAAGTTCTGGAGCATAGCAGTATAAGGGCCCTGGGTAAGCTCCCCTTCTGCAGTGAATGCAGCACTAAATGGAATGTTGATGCTTCCTGAAATGTGACCACGAATAAAGCTGAGAAGGAAAATTTAAGGAAAACATTTATTTGTGTGCAATCTTGAATGTCTGAGAGAAACTCACAGAGGTAAGTGATTCCCTTAAGATAGTACTAAACATCTTCCAGCTCATGTGAGTATTTTATCTAAATGACGTAAGGCACTTCTAAGAGAAAAATAAAAGTTAACTTTGAAAATGAAGCAGAAAAGAGAAAGGAAGATGACTAGCCAAAGATGTAAAGAAGCCCTTCCTCATTAAATGAAGAATAATGAAAGTGATCCTGATGCGGCAAAGCAATGGTAATTGTATGAATTGTACAACACTCCTTTCAATTCATTGTTACTACCATGATTATTTTAAAGTTCTGAAAGTGACACAGGCAAATGGATTTTCTCAGCTCTAATTTGATGCTGCAAAAGCCTATCCCCTCTGGGCAAGTAATTGCTAAAGGGGACTCCATATAGAATTGCAAGTGGCCATTAGCACTGGTTGAAAACACTTCTTTTGGTTCATTTCTCAAGAAAACTTATTTGGCATTTCCATTATTTCCAGTTCTACACTTTCTGATGAGGGTGGCATCTTATTGTTTTACACTTATAAGGGGTCTGATGGTTTCATTAACTATTAATTTAGGAATTAAAGGTATCCATTCGCTTAAAACATTTAGAAAGATCTTAAGAACCTAAAGAAAAAATGTAAACTCCAAGAGGTAATTAAAAGCTACAATTAAGGGAATGAAAGTAGAACTTTGGAAATCAGATTAAAAAAGGGTAATTATTTCTTTAGATTCTAGAAAGGAAAACATTCTTAAATATATCCATTAATCAAAACTCTTCAAATAAAATAACAACTGTGAAAACTCTGAAAGAGGTGTCTCTAATATTTTAATAGATACATTGTCATCA
This sequence comes from Plecturocebus donacophilus, assembly GCA_004027715.1. Taxonomy (NCBI): domain Eukaryota; kingdom Metazoa; phylum Chordata; class Mammalia; order Primates; family Pitheciidae; genus Plecturocebus; species Plecturocebus donacophilus. The sequence continues at coordinate 13,204 of PVKP010038561.1, forward strand.
CTTTCCACTGAGAAATTGATGGCTAAGTTAAGAATTGAAGAATTAATACAAGTCAATCAGGCAAAGGGATGCAATGGAGGTGGGATAAGGTAGCAGAGGGTATAAAATTTCAGGCAGAAATGTTGGGCTTATCGTGGGGAGGCACATGGCCAAAAAAGAGAAATGAAGGAAGGCCAGTGGAATTTAGATAGCACAAGGAAGCACAAGCTACAGTGAATCTCGACATGGATGCAGAGGCCCGACCACAGAGGCCTTGTAGGCTATGTTGATGATATTGGTCATTATCCTAGGAGCAATAAAAGTCAGAAAGTGTTTTAACTAGAGAAGTAAAGGATTTGCATTTTGGCAACAATGTAGAGAAAGGCTGGAAGGGGAGTGAATGTGAAGACAAGTTTATAAGGAGTTTAGGCTAATTTCTTCCCTCTTAATAATCACAGATGATTACAAAAAAAGAATGTTTATGTGTTCAATAGAGGCATTTTCCCTAAACTTCCACTTTAGGTATGTTATTCAAAAAAGAAAAGTCACAGTTTTAAAAGGTTGCTACACAAGCAAGCAATAGTCCCCCCTGAAAACTTACCAATTGTCACTGCATGAGGAGAAGTATCCTAATTATTTACTGACATGTCAGTTTCTCTATTGCCCCAGTTTGTAGGCTCATCTTTTGGAATACTACTTCTCTGTTCTCTCTTTCTCTTTCTTAATGGAGACAGAGGAATTTGAGGCTCCTACTCTGAAGAATGATAGTGGAGATGGACTACATATCTTAAAATTTAAATTTTCTAGTCAGCTGCTGCTTCATCATGTTTTAAAAGAAAAGCATGTGACATTAATAACGAGAGAAAGAACCATAAATAAGTTCTGAAAAACTAAAGGAGAGAATCAACATTAACATTCCAGTGGACATTGTTTAGTTGAAGTTTTCTAGAATTGGGAGATAATTTATGACCATGAGCAGATTACCTTTGAACTTCATCAGCATTAGTTTTTTCAGACATTTCTAATTATTCAATATTCCCAACTGTAGTTTTCCTGAAGAGTAATGACTTCTCTCAGAATATAATTATTCTGATGGTACTTTTTTTTAATGGATAGTACTTTTATTTTCAATAAAGATACACTTCAAAATGAAATTTTTTTAAATAATGCAAACTAAGAATCTAATAACTCATATATTCTCAGGTCATATATCTACATCTGTCAGGCCGGAATAAGTTGCCAGAGTGTTTCCATATTTATCAAACAGCCCTTATCAACTACGAACATCTTTTCTTTTTTATTGTGTTTAGAGTAGCAAAAGCAAGACAAATCTACCCCGGTCAAATGCTGTGGCAGACAAGTTTGGGCTGCCTGTCCACATTCCGTTTTCTTGTTTGGAAGAGCACCAACCACTGACCCTGAGGAAAGGGTGGGCCTGGGCTGTCACGTTTGTATCAGATGACCCTGACACAACCATGGCTGACAGGATGATGCAGGGGAGGGTGATGGTGGATATATGATGTAGGCTGAGCCAGTGAGATTCTCTGCCTTGAAAATCGGAAATAAAAAACATAAAAGATAATGCTCAGATTGTGTTGAGCTTTACATGTAAAGTCACCTTTAAGTTCCTCTTCCATAAAAGTTGTTCGGCCACATATTAGAAAATTAGAAGGCCCTGGCTCTAAAAGAAAAACTGTTTAAGAGATGAATTCAGTGAATACTGTATTTGGTTAAGAAAGTACCCATCTTTATCTAAATAATCATATCTAATAACTATAATTACAGATAAGTATTAAGATGATTTTATAGGTTCAATATCACCTATTTATTATGTGCCTTTAAAGAACACTTTAAACTGCCTTTGAGTTACTAGAAGTATGTCATAAAGTTGTTATTTTCCTAAAATTTTTTGTTGGTTGTGAATTTGTCTTTTAAAAAATCTAGATTAAATATTAAAATGCTTCACAAAATATGATGGCCACAGAGTCTTTTTTTGAAAGAGAAAGTTATTCAAAATACAAAATGATTTCAAACCTTTTTAAGGCTACACTTCGGAAAATAAGGCACAAAAGAAACAGAACTTTAAACCACACTTTCCTCATTCTTAATCTACTTCAACCAAAAAGTCCTGTATAACATCTAAGAACCCTCATCCAAGAACACTCTTGTCATGAAACTTCTAGTACGAAAATGATTGGGTAAGCATGAATGTCTGTAGACAGGGTGGTCAAACCTCTAAGACTTCTATCCTTACTGGCAAACAACAGAGGAGAATGAGATAGGCCTAGTTACAAATCAGTATATTTACAATCAATAGCCTGTTGTTTAAATAAGTAGGACAATGAAGACAACTTTTGTTATTTAAAGATCTTTTCTTTTTTCCTTGGAAATTATTTACATTACCCCACCTACAATACAATTTCCCATGTGATACAGACAGTATTAGGTGAAATAGAACAATTTCTATTAAGGCAATTTCTAGACATTTGAGAGGTAGTCTGATTATACTGTAAATGTAGGTAGGTGAATACTTTTTTTCACTTGTTGAGTCCTTCATAATCAGAATAAAATATGAGGTATTTGAAAATTGAGCAAAGAACAGATTTCTGTATATTTTGTATAAGAAAGAATAAAGAGGGAAATAGAAGAAATTTTTTGACATATGGTTAACAAAAAAATACTATGACTTTGGATGACCGTAGTTGATTGCCATCAGTCATGAGTAAAATCTGGTAAGGAAAGAGAAATGATAGAAAATATGCTGAGATAAGCACATTTTTCCATGTACTAAGAACTTTGGTTTTATTTCACTGTATTACAGTGGAAAACAAGTATACACAGTACCTTCACACAAATAGTGTTAGAGATGAACATGCAACACTACATAGTTTTGGAGTTTGACTGTCACTTTATTGCTTTCTGTATAATATAGATAAAAATCTGAATCTTCTACACTAATATTTTATGTTTTAAAGCCATTACTCATTACATAAACACATATATGGGGTAAACAATAACCACACTTAAAGAGGTTCTATAATGAGTGTAATATCCAATAGTCAGACACTATGCTATTTTATAAACTAAGAATTTAAAAAGCTACAGCTTCAAAGAACTCAGCTTAGGGATTATTAAGGAAATAGTAGCCAAAGTGTTTATGGGGTGATTAGCTTAATCACATATATATCATGATAGTGTAATTCCAACAATGCCATTACAATATTTGGTTTGCTTTTGGTGAAAGTGGCAGTGGTATCCATAAACACTAATTTATAACTTCCAGTGTTCATAGAAATTTAGAATTTTTGATGACATCCTTGAAAGAGTTAAAAGACAAAAAAAAAAAATCATTACAGAAGTCAGCAGTAACTATAACGAAATCTCTAGACTGGAACAATAATGGTTAGGAAAGCATAAAAGCATCCAGTTATGGTAACAGTCACTTCATCATGTGTTTGAATATGGCTGATTACTACCCTGAATGTACTACAGGATAATTCCAGTAAACATATGACTTTTCTTTGGCATATGGAAACCTTACACTATGTATCTTACCCTGTCTTGGAGCAAATTTTACCCCCACCTGTAAATAAACCATTCAGCTCAACATTCCATTTGGCAGACATTACCAAAAGCATATGAGTGTGGGCTTAGAAGAAAATCAAAATTTTGCATTAAACAGAATTTGGTAGTCCAATGCACAAATAGATAAAAAAAATACTGTAAAATTCTGACAAATAAGTTGAATTATCAGAACAACATTAACAGGTAGGGATAATGTATATTATCTTCTAGGTTTCTAAGATATGAAAACTTTTCTATATTCATAAATCAGTCTACATAACAATACTGTAAGTAGATATGCTGTACTTCAAACAGAAAAAAGTCTAAGAATATAGGTACATTGTACAGGTAAATTACATGGGTAAATGTCTGTATTTAACAATGTTCAGAAAGATTCTTCAATTTACAAAAAAATTAGAAAATTCCTTTAAAATATTGCTTAAAATTAAACAGAGAAACCAGCTCATGTTTTTTTTCCATCCTAAAAGAGCACAGCATTTTCGTTGGTTGCCACACTTAGTGACATCATATCTCTAAAGACAAAGTACACCAATATCTCACCAAACCACTCAAGATCTTCCTACCTTTGTTTTTGGCTGTTTGTCTGCTGGGTTACCTAATTATAATTAGTGTTATAGATCTTTCAGTCCAAACTCAAGGTTTTACTTTTAGTATATCAGCAGACAAAAAGAAATATGAAATTAAACCCACAATTCTCTCATATATAACATAACTAAAAAGCACTAACTGATATAGATGTTTAGATATCATGATTTTCTTTGCTAAATCTATTGATGCTATGTTTGAATGGCATCATCATCTCCTAAATCAACAAAAAATCTCATTTCCAACATCTTATCAGTAGCAACATTCAATATTCTACTGCTCTAATAAATCCTGTACTCACATTTTCATTCCCATTATCACTGCCTGTTTCAGATACTGATTTGTCTTGAGCTTAAACTACTGTGGTAACTGTTTCCTCTAACTTTTGTCTTTTCTCTTAGAAATTCACTTGATTTACAATATTGGCATATAAAAAATTTAAAAGCAAAGTGTTCTGATCATCACAGCCCTGCTGAGAAACTTTCCATTACTGCCTACAGGACAAAGCCCGTATTTCTCTGTTCAGTCCTCATGAACAGAACCTAAGTATTTCAATTCCAACCAAACTAAATCATGTACTGTTACCAATAGGTTTTCTGTCTATCTACTGTAGTTTTCTCTGCCTAAATACCTTTTTCTCCTTCTTTTTGCACATTTAAATATCCCTCCTTCAAATGTTTCATCCATGAAAGTTTCCCTTCCCACAGTATCTGTACATCTCTCATAACAGCAATTTGATTTCATATAAAATATACTAATGAACACAACTTGTATCTAAACAACTGAAAGGAACAATGTGTATTACATTAATTTCATCTTTGAATCTCTTGCAATGATTAATAGAATGTTTAGAACATCACTTTCATATTGGTGAGTAAATGAATTTCAGAATTTTGCTAAACCTGGAGTAACTAGTGTCAGCAGCAAATACGCTAAGGTGCCTTCTGGCAACTCTAACTGGTGGCACCAGTATCTAACAATGCTTGAAAGTGTCAATGATATAGAATTCCCCTTTGTCAGCTTACGTTTTGAGAAAAGGGAAAGAAACAGCAACAAAAGTAATTTCTCTGGATTTTCTTCAGCATAGGTATTGAAATAAGGGCCCACTAAAACTGGCTTATTTAGGGAAAGGCTAGAGACCTCACTCTTTATGACAGAATATGAAGGAATGATTATGCATATCAAATTTCTGGATAATTCAATCCTAATTTTGCCTGTGACATTATCTCTACTCTCATCCATCCTCTAAAATGCATTAATTTTTCTGAAATAAAAATCTGAGCATGGCACCTACCTGTTTAGAATTGTTTAATAGTTTCTTACTGCCTTAGGAATGAAACACAAACTTCTTAGCATGTTATGAGACATTTTCAACTATCCACTCTAGTCTCATTATTAATTCTCATATATTCCAGACATGCTCATCCACAGTTCTTGTAACTTCCTAAATAAGTCCTTTTCACCTTCTCTGGCCTTCAAATAGTGTGGTTTTTCAACGCCTCTCTCCCTTCTTTGCTGGATTACTAACTTCTACTTGTTTTTTAAGACTCATGTCAGACATCACCTGGTTTAGGTGCCGATCCTCTATTTCCATGACATTTGAGAATGCTTCAGACATTGACCATTTCATATTACACTTCAATTATCTATTTCATGTATTATTTTAGTTATAAGACTGTGAGCTTCTGGTGGGCAGGGGTGCTGTAATTAAACTCCATATCCTCATTGCCTGGCAAAGCAGGTCCTCAAACAGGACTGGCTGACTGATTGAATGAGATTGTATGGCACTTTAGGAACTAGGGTCGTGGATGGTTCTAACACCAAATAGAAACTCTGAAATAGCTAATGTATCTTTCGTAACTAACAATTAATCCTGACATGAAGGTATTCCCCAGCAGTTGCTAGCATACATTACTATATTATACAAAGCCCATTCAAATATGGAAATACAACTGGATGGAAATTTTAATTTAGATAGATTGAACCTATGTCCAAATGAGATGAAAAAAATCTTACTAAACCTTCTTATCAGTATTTATTCTGCTCTGATCATGAGTATCTTTAAATTGCTTTGAATAAGTTTTTATAAATGTATTCTTAAGGACAAAGAACAGTAATACTAGCATTCTCTAAGGATGAATGTGGCATAATGAAATAATGAATACAAGTGGGTTTATGTATTTTTCAAAAACCAAATTTAAGCCTGAGTTTGTCTTTGGTATAGATTTAGATGTTAATATTAAAAAAAATCAAAAGGTAAGAGTTTTACAAGTAAAGCTCAGCCTTGAGCAAAAACTCAGCCTTGATTTCAAGCAAATGAGTAATATTTCTCAAAGTATTGTTATTTATAGACAACATCAGTTGGATCCACAATTACATGATTAAGACTTCTCTTAATATGAACTCCAAGAAAACTGAAACCCTAAATATTTATAACTATTAAAGAAAACAAGAGTTTGCTTGGGTATTACTATGGAAACTATTAACATCATTTCTAAAATTCATGTCACCACATGAGAAACATTTTCTATTGCCTCCTTAAAAAATGCAATTTTTGTTTGCTCTGAAATTCTCAAAATATATTGAAGAACAAATATATCTGACTTGATTTTTACCTAGATTAACATTTCATGTTTCTATCTTTTAAAAGCAAACAAAAAATGTGATTTCAGCAAAAACTGCTGTTTTGCCTTTCTGAGCCTTTGGCTTTAATATTAAGAGTTTATACTACATTAGGGTTTCTGCTTATTCTAAAGTTTTGGGATTATGTTTTCATTGTTAAGTGGGTAAAGTCTGTCTTCATGTCATTCAGCTTTCTTTTTCTGTATTCTCCATTCCCTCAGCCCACGTTGGAGTTGAGGTAGCTCCCTAAGATTTCTGGCACACTAATGTGCTGCTTCTCTCCTCCAACCACAAAAATTGAACATAGATTAATATATTACCACCTACAGGCTTTTTGTATTTTAACTGAGACTATTTGTATCACAAGCTAAATGACTGATGCCTTAATAGCAGCATTTAAGGTATCAAGTGAAGGTTCTGAAGCGGGACTTGGTGATGGTCGTGAGGCTGTCCCTTAAGTTTATTGGTAGACAGCTTATTTTGTCTCCCTTCCTTTCATAAGCAATCACTCAAATCATTTTACATAGGTTAAAAAAAAAAGACAAGATGAAATCTATTCTTAGACACTAAATCTCCTGGAAGCACAATTTAAGAAAAAAATTTTCACTTATATGAAGATGTTAGAACTATGTTAGACAAAACTTTCCCATTTAAATGACTTATAAAAGCAAAACAGAAGATAAACATGATATAGGGACATTATAAATCACTTGAACAACATTTCAAAAATAACTTACTTCGTCTGGGGAAGGAAAAGGTGTTAGAGAAAGTTTGCTTGTTTGTTTTTTTCCATATTGTATAGGGTCACATTTTCTGGCAAGGGAGAT
>PVKP010038562.1:0-20818 GCA_004027715.1 Plecturocebus donacophilus
AATTCAGACTACTGTCTTGCAGACCATCATATCAGGCAGCCTCTAAAAAGTGAGCAAGGATTAGGGACATTTAAGAAATGTCTTTCTGTTTGAAAACCATTTCAACAATGCTTTGCTCCAATCAAGTAAACATCAACATTTATTAAACAAAGCACCATAATTCACAGGGAAAACGATAGGGATTCAGGGGTGGCTGACATACCACAAGCAAGAAAACTTCACAGTATGTCATTTTCTGGTTTTTAGTACAAGAGACCTGTAAACTGTAGGGCAAGAGCTTCCTGCTCCATTCAGAGCATAAGAAAGAGCATCTTTGAGCTCTAACATACCATGTATGCCTCTTTATCTTAATTTAAGTACTAATTCCATTATTTTCTACATCATTTGAATTCAGTGACTTAGGTGAATTGTTTTTCTCTAATAGCTAGAACCTATAAATCTATCTTGTATTCACATGTATTGACTGTTCCTTCAGAATCTGTCAAAAGTTATCCTTCATTTTTATTACTCAGAATATCCACTTTTTCTTCTCAAAGTAGTTCAGCTTTTCTTTGTCTGATTCATTTAGATTTCAGATTCAACAGCACATTAATGGGAGCTGCACCCCTGGGAATCGATGAGATCACTCAGTAGAAACACAGATTGAGAAGGCTAGAGAGAGCAAACCAATGCTTTAGGGTCAGGCAACAGAGAAGGCACCCAAAGAAAGAAAGAGAGAGAGAGAAATCAACAGTGAAAAAGCTTAGTAATGAAAAAAAAGAATGCTATCTAAGAAGCCAAGAAAAAGGAAAAGGAAGCCATCTCATGTGGGAAGGAGACAGGGTATGTACATCGAACAGAGTTTATGTCAAAAAACAATTGAAAGAGATTTGACGATATGAAGATAGTGATGATTCAAAAAGTTGCAAATGTCAGCTTGCAAAGAGTAGAAACATGAAAGATAAATTGGTAAGATTTTCCCATGTTTATAAGAAAATGGGAGTACAGTTAACAATGCAATGGAAAGAAGGAACAAGATTCAACAGAAGATGGTGTTTGAACAAAAATTACTTTAGAGTTTTTATAGGAGAAGAGTCTGGCAGAGAGGAAGTGATAGAAGGTAAAAGAAAAAGGGGCCTGGCCTGGTGTGATTGCTCATGCCTGTACTCACAACACTTCAGAAGTCCAAGGTGGGAGAATCGCTTGGGGCTAGGAGTTTGAGATCTATTGGAGATGTAGTGAGACCATGTCTGTAAAAGAGAGAGAGGGAAAGAAAGAAAAAAAAAAGAAGGAAAGAAAGAAAGAAAGAAAGGAAAGAGAGAGAGAAATAAAGAAGAAAGAGAAAGAAAGAAGAGAGAGAGAGAAAGAAAGAGAAAGAAGGAAAGAAAGAAAGAAAGAGAGAAATAAGAGAGAAAGAAAGAAGAGAGAGAAAGAAAGAAAAAGAAAGAAAGAAGAAAGAAAGAAGGAAAGAAAGAAAGAAAAGAAAAGAGAAAAGGAAAGAAAAGAAAAGAGGGAAGGAGGGAGGGAAGGAAGGAAGGAAGGAAAGAAGAAAGGAAGGAAGGAAGGAAAAAAAGCAAAGGGATATCTGAGGCAAACATCTAAAAGCAGCAAGAGAATGAAATTTGGAATCTGATAACGATTTAAGTAAAAGTGAGTCAGTGAGTGTCTTTTTTCCCCAGTTAACTTTTCAGTTATGCTACCATGGTTTTCCTTCCGCTCTAGATACTTAAAGGAACCCCATCATGGTTTTCCTTCCGCTCTAGATACTTAAAGGAACCTGTACTATAATTTGAAGTTCGATTTTGCCTAGTCTACACCAAATGAGAGCAGTACAGTGCCTTTTTGCCATTCTGTTGTACCACAATGTTTACTAATATTCATCAATAAACATTTAAAAGGGGCCTGCCTTAAATATAAATATGCAGGTTTTGTGTAAGTACTCCACAGATTAATCTGGTATTTTTGTCTTGTTCTCTTAAGATTCCAAGGTAATAAATGAGAAAAGATGTCCCCAAGTGATAATACACTTTAAAAAGCACAATTAAATTCAAAGAAATGTATTTCCATGGAAAGAAAACACACAATAACAGAAGTTTGGTGACTGGAGAGACATAGGTTGAGAGAATTTATTTCTCAAAGTATCTGCTAAAGCTTTGAAAGGGAAATTGCTAAAGCTATCTTAAATTAAATAATGCCCTACTTACAAACACCAAGAGGGTAATGTTCAATTTTAGTAGGGTTTATTTGATACCTGACAAAATGATTGCATCTAAGACAATCATTGAAATCATAGACTACTAAATTACATAGTGAAAAGCATATGGGTCTTGGTCTTTTAACACAAGGAAAAGGAGCCTCAGTAAACCTGCCAATCATCTCCTTAGATATAGCCTCCCATGTTGGATAAAATGTTACAAGTAATAAAAGTGTTGCAAATTAAGCAGCAGCTCTGTTTACAGGAACAGCACACAAATGACTATTAAAACATAATGCAATTTAAATGTGACAAGTGATGGAAACAGTTACACAGGGCACCAATGCAAGCATGTATATTTGTAGCCTCATTGTGAAACAATCCCAGGTCACATTCTATGGGAGACCCCATGATGAGTTAAATGATAAGGACCCAAACAGCGTAGAGCAGGGAGTCTGCAGTGTTTCTTCACCACTTGAAACAAATTAGCCCTCCCAGTTTTAATCCTCAATGGGGGTGAATATAGATGGGTTTTCTATTTAGATCTAAGAGCTCTGAGCTCTTCATAAGGAAGTGAACGCTGTTGGGAGCCAATTGACCACTTCCAGCGCCATCTCGCAGCTTTGGCCTATGACTCCAGTAGAGTAGAAAGTCAAACCAATCGTAATTAGAAAGAAAGTTCAGAGTAATGCTGCTAGTGGATGAAAATACCTGCGTTTCCATCCATAAGCAAGCTATTCTACGTAGATCTATAACTCCTTTGGCTTGTAGACGAAGCTGTGTGAGCACCTGGAGACAGGCAGAGGTTTATGAGCAGAATAGGACTCAATGGTACCAAATGGGAGTTTAATGCCAGTAGTTGGGATCTTAACCATTCTTAGATATATGTGTGTAAAACCAATGATTGGTAGAGGAAATCTGTATTTTTAAGAAGGCAATATTTTACTTATCATGAAAAAGTCAATATTAGTAAAAATAAATACAATTTGGAATAATACTTAAACATTTTAATTTTGCCAGTTTCTGTCACCTCGGATTTCAAGAATCATGATTAAAAAAAAAACACTCCTCTTATAGAGACAATTAATAATTTCAGGTTTTATATAAATATAGATTATATAGTACCTATAAGCATTATTATGTTCATGTGCCATAAGAGATTAACTAAACAAACTTCTTATTAATTATGCCATAATGAAAGGTATTATTACATCCTTATCTATTATAAGAAAGTTGTTGAGTGTAGAGTCAACTATATTTATCAATATCTCTGCTGTGAAAATGAAAGAAAGAAACATCTCTTGAATCTTGTTTTCAAGAAAATTTGACCTTCTTCTGACTTCTGAACCAGTAATTTATTTTTGTTTTGGGATATACGTATGCTGAGAACCTTGTGACCCGCTTAGTTCTCTGCTTTGTCTGCTAGGATACTCAGAAAAGAATATTTACTCCATCTATAAGAACATTAGAAATATTATAAAATTTTTGTATGAATCTTGCCCTGGGCTTTATTATATTTATTCTTTTACCCCAAATTCTTCATCTATTTACTTTTGAAAAAGTTACTTCAATATGAACTGACATACTTATTTTATACTTTTATAATTCAATAGTACTTTACTTATTTTAGCAATTAATTGTTCCAGTTTGGGTCACTGAGAGCTCTTTCACTTGGCTCCTGTGTTACATTGGCATACTCTTGTTCGGTATTATGGATTTTACTTTCTCTTTTTTTTTTTTTTTTAACACTTCCTCGTTTTCTGGCAGTATTCAATTCTCCAGAATAATCTTGCATAGTTTTTGCACCATCTGCCCCTCAAATCAAATCTTTCTCCAAGCAGTCCTGGGTCCTTTTACTGGAGAATACTATCAGAAACAAATATCTGAGTGCCAGATGTGTCATTGCTTCTAGGTCCTCTCAGCTGACAGAAGAAGGAAATATATTTGTATATACTAACCACAATTTAAGATGATACTGATGTCTCTAATCATTACCAATTATAAAGATCATTCTAACCTCTTCCCATTGCTCATTTGTAAACTCCTATACTCTAACAGAGAAATGTGACTCCCACTATACAGCACCAATCATTTGCTTTATTGTTCAGTTCCAATACATTTGTATAGACGTTTCAGAATTATTAGCCCAACCCCTCATGGGAAACAATTTTATCAAGTAAAATACACGTTTATGTGCAGTTTCTTTTGCTGTTGGTCTTACAGACTTCACTTACTTTCAAAGGTACTAAGGTCAGTACTTCCCCTCACACCCAATTTAGTAAAGTTATTTCACTTATTTACAATACAGTTAAATTACATTGTCACAGTGTACAATTCTTCCTGGAAACCACCAACCTCCTAATTTTTTAAAATTAAATTTGTATATATTGAAGTTCACTTTTGTGCTGTAAAATTCTATGCACTGGAAAATGTGTAGTATCATGTATCCACCATTGCAGTCTCATACCGAATAGCTTCACCACCCTAAAATGATCTTTTGTGACTGATGCTTCCCTGTCAGACCCCTAGAAAACCACTAACATTTTACTGTTGCTCTAGTTTTTGCCTTTCTTAAAATGTCATATAACTAGACTTGTATGGTATGTATCCTTTTCAGATGAACTGCTTTAACTTAGAAATATACAGTTAAGGCCAGGCATGTGGCTCACACCTGTAATCCCAGCACTTTGGGAGTCTGAGGTGGGTGGATCACCTGAGGTTAGGAGTTTGCGACCAGCCTGGCCAACATGATGAAACGCCATCTCTACTAAAAATGCAGTCATGGTGACACACATCTGTAGTCCCAGCAACTTGGGAGGCTGAGGCACAAGAATCACTTAACCAAGGGAGGCGAAGGTTGCAGTGAGCTGAGATCGTGCCATCTAGCCTGGGTGATAGAGCAAGACTTTGTCTTGAAAAGAAAGAAGAAAGAAAGAAAAGAAGGAGGGAAGGAAGGAAGGAAGGAAGGAAGGAGAGAGGGAGGGCGGGAGGGAGGGGAAAAGAAAAGAGAAGAAAAAAAGAAAAAAAATAAAAGAAAAGAATGAGTTAAGATTCATCCATGTTTTTTTGTGGCATAGCAGTTTGTTTCTTTTTAGTGCTGAATAATACTCTCTTATATGCATATGTCACAATTTGTTTTTTCCATTCATCTATTTAAGGACATCTTGGTTTTTTCTAGTTTCAGGTGATTATTAATAAAGCTACTATCAATATTCACTTGCAGATTTTATGTGTACACACTCAGCCTTCTGCTTTTAAATATTTAAATGATTTAAAATTATCATTTAAACATTCCTTCCGGCTTATGGCTCCACTTACTTCTACTCCAGGTAAAGAGACCATGGTTTTGACTCTCTGGATTTGCCTCTCTCTACAGATTTCTGGGCGTCAGTTTGCTCTGTAACTTCTGTTCCCTGAGAGAATCAAGAAAAGTTGTTGATTTTCCATTTGTTTAGCTTAGAGCCACAGTTTCTTCAAGACTAATTTGTATTGAACTTTTTAATTTTAATATATTTTTTCCATTGTCGTTAATAATTACTTCCAAATACTGTTTCATGATTATAATGGCTATACTGTATCTTACGTAATAAATATGCTAAGTTCTAGTTCAGATTTTGCAGAATGTAGAGTCAAGCATGTATTGTCATTTCCTTTTCTTTGACTTTGTGACTAGTAGAAATTCCTCAGGAACTATCATATACAGTAAAGGATTTTTGCCATGTTCCACAAATAGCAACAGATCTACCAGAAAATGTCCTTTAATTCATAAAATTTACCAATATCCCCAGTATATGAACACCCAGGTCCAGTAGGCTGTCAGCTCCAGCCATTTGAGACATATAATTTCATAAACTAGTGAAGCATAAATATGCTATATGAGTGCAAAATAAATAAGAGTTGGTATCTTTATGAAGATTAATTTTTATAAACACTAAGTAGAGAGTGCTTCGAGAAGACTTGGAAGAAAATTCCTAAAAATGTTAGAGTCTGCAAGTTATTTAACTGAAAAAAACTACAAAGAGCAAGTGATAAATAATGTTTCATATAATGTCTGTGCAAGAAATCTGACTTGGAATCCCAGTCACATGAACATATTCCACAATAACAGCTAACACAAGGTTCACACATATAAGCATTGTTCTTTAATCCTTTAATTGTTCTTTAAACCATTAATCTTTGCAATAACTATACAAAATAAGGATTTGATTTGTATCCTCCTTTTATAGGAAAGAAAATAGATGTAGAGGCCTAAGAAACACATGCTGCATAATTTATAAAAGTTAAAAGTGTTGTTGTTCTTCCCTCATGTTTGTGTAAATCAAAAGCCTAGTTCTGAAGAAAACAATGCGGCAGTTTTATAAAAATCCACATATAAGTTTACCATACAACTCAGTAATTTCTCTTCTAAAATCCTACCCCAGAGAAATAAAAGCTCATGTCCATATATACTTGCATACGAATCTTAATATTAAAATTATTCCTAATCTACAAAATATAGAAAAAATCCATGTCCATGAGTGAGTAGACAAGCAAAACATAGTATAACCTTACAATGAAATTTTATTCAAAAATAAACAGGAATAAAATACCACAACATAGATAAACCTCAAAAATATTATGAAAAGTAAAAGAAGCCAAAAATAAAAGATCACAGGTTATATGATTGCATATATGTAAAATGTCAAGAAAGGGAAATCTAAGAAAATAGACAGTTGCTAGTTTTTCCCTGGGTTTTGAAGTGAGAATGGGGATTAAATCTAAATGGATACAAAGAATCTTATTAGGGAGATGGAACTGTTGTACAAGCTGGATTGTGGCGATGTTTGTATAACTGTAAATTAACAAAAGTATTTGAATCGTGCATTTTATATGGGGGAATTTTATGAGATGTTAATTATACCTCAATAAAGCTGTTTTGAAAAGTTATGGACATAAACTAGATAGATGTGATGGTTGTGCAACATTTGAATGTACTAAATGCTTCTGAATTGTACACGTCAAAATGATTAATTTCGTGTTCTGTAAATGTTACCTAAATTTTTAAAAAGCACTAAAAAGTTATGGACATTGTCAGAAAGTGTATATTTTTAAATTTGTTGTATGATGTTTTTATTCAGGTAGTTATATTTACATATGTTCATGTTCATTGTATAATAAGCAGGAAATTTTTAAAAAAGAGGTTTTTTAAAAAAATTGTCCATTATTCTACCACCTAGGAAAAACAGTGAATTTGTGGGCATATATCCTGTGATTCTTTTTTCTGTGTTTTTACCAAATGCATAATCAAACCATATACATGGTTATGTAATATGCTTTTGCAGCTTAACAATACACATGAATATCACACTATGTTAATGAGATGACATGGTATTGAAATTTGAAAAGCAAATGCCCACCTCACTTAACAATGAAATCCATTATTTGGAAGATACAATGGCCAATCCATGCAGTAAAAACTGAATAATAAGCCACCACTCTCTGTATGTCATATGCTATGGACAAAACTATGTCCCTTCAAAATTCATGTATTGAAGTTCTAACCCCCAGGTGACTATATTTGGAGATAGGGCCTATAAGGAGATAATTAAGGTTAAATGAGGTCATAGGGGTGAGGCTTTGACCAAATAGGATTAGTGTCCTGAAAAGACGAGACACCAGAGGGGTTACTCTCTCTTTTTTCTGCAATATGAGGAGAGAACTCTCACCAGAAAACTAATTGGCCAAACCTTGATCTTGGACTTTCCAGCTTTCAGTGCAATGAAAAAATAAATGTTTGTTGTTTATTCTACCTAATTTATGGTATTCTGTTATGGCAGCGCAAGCAGATTAATATCCTCCAAGCTAACCTACCTCTGGACTAATCAAGAAAGCATATAATATCATTCTTATGAATTATTACATTTCAGGTATCGTACTAGGTTGTTTTTTTTTTTTTTTTGAAATGGAGTCTCACTCTGTTGTCTACTCTGGAATGCAGTAGCATGATCTCTCTTCACTGCAACCTCTGCCTCCCAGGTCCAAGCAATTCTTCGCCTCAGCCTCCCAAATATAGGCGTGTGCCACTATGTCGTTAATTTTTGTATTTTTAGTAGAGATGGGGTTTCACCACGTTGATCAGGCTGGTCTGGAACCCCTGACATCAAGTGATCTGCCCGCCTTGGCTTCCCAAAGTGCTTGGATTGCAGGCCTGAGTTATCACACCCAGCCAATGCACTGGGCACTTTAATATGTTAGTTTACTTTTAGAACCTTCATTTGTAAAGTTATTCTACAAATAAAGAAACCAGAAACCAGAATCCAGAAAACCAGAAAAGAAAACTAACCTGCTGAAATTCATGCAGCTACTACATGCCAGAGATAGAACTTGAACGTATATGTGTCTGACTGCAGGGGCTGTGTGCCTGCCATTACAATGAACTGCCCACTGTGTCCCAGGACCAGAGACTGCTACAGCCAAGAAACTTTGCTAGGAATGAATAGTGCAGATATATTTTCAATGTGAGTTTTCACCTAGATTAGAGTTTTATGCATAATCTATTATGTGCTAAATATCATTTATGAAAGGCAATAAATGCCAGGCTGTAGAGTCTTTATTTTATGTTGCAGTGCAGAAGTCAGCTATTTTCTGGAAAGCACAAGATAGTGATTATTTTAGGCCTTGTGGGGCCTACTACCTCTGTGGAAACTACTTAACTCTGCCTCTGTAGGACAAAAGCAGCGAAAGGCAATTAGCAAATGAATAAGAGTATCTGTATTCCAGTAAATTGCATTTATGGAAACAGGCAGCAGGTTGGATTTGGCCTACATGCCATAGTTTGCCAACCCCTGCTGTAGTCTATAGTATGTGACTGATTGAAGGTGTTGAGAAGGGTTTAACTGAGGATTTTTTTTTTTGTTGAGTCGGAGTTTTACTCTTGTTACCCAGACTGGAGTGCAATGGTGTGATCTCAGCTCGCTGCAACCACGACCTCCTGGGTTCAAGCAATTCTCCTGCCTCGGCCTCACCAGTTCTGGGATTACAGGCGTGCACCATCATGCCAAACTAAGGTTTTGTGTTTTCACTAGAGATGGGGTTTCACTATCTTGGCCAGGCTGGTCTCAAACTCCTGATCTCAGGTGATCCACCCACCTCGGCCTCCCAAAGTGCTGAGATTACAGAGGTGAACCACTGCGCCTGGCCAAGGATGTGTTTTTATTTAGATGATAGTAGTAATGTACATGATGATTTGGAGGAGAGAGAAAACAGGCAGAGCAGGTTTGAGAAGACTAAGACTCTTAGACTTGGTATAAAGCATGAAGACAAAGGGGAAATCTATAACAAATATGAATATGTCAGGTTTTTAGGTCACATGTTAATTTCTTTTAGAACTCAAACCTTTCCCTTTGGAAAACTCACAAGAATAGGCAATGTGTTAAAGTCAATAATCGGTTTTCTATTTCTGTTTTTTTCTTAAAAAAAGTTTCAACAACCAAAGAACTTGAAGACTTGGTATAAAGCATGAATACCAAAAATAAATCTATAAAAAATATGAATATGTTAGGTTTTTAGATCATATGTTGATCACTTTTAGAACTTAAACTTAGAAGTTTCCTTTGGAAAACTCACAGGAATAAGTTATGTGTTAAAGTCAATAATTGATTTTTTAATCTATTTTTTCTTGACAAAAAGTTTCAGTAACTAAAGAAATTGAAGATATTCAAAAGTGAATATCTTATTCATTCTCTCTCTCTCTCTCTCTCTCTCTCTGTCTTTCTTCTTCTCTTCATGTGTGTGTGGGTGTGTGTTTATGTCCAAGGAATCACAAGAACCAAAGAACCATGGAATATCCATCAAGTATCTTATTTGCAATTTTTGTAATCATATTAATTGGTAAATATGAAAGTGAAATTAAGAAGATGAGGAGGAGTTCCAGGCCACACAAATTGCCATAACGGACACAAAGTCGGGTTGATAAATAAGAGTAAAACCATTCATTTACAGACTCTTCCTTAAGCAGAGATAGGAACTGAGCCACTTGGCCTTTTGTATCTCTCCAGGAAGTTGTCTTTTACAAAGACGTTGGCATGACGATTTTCTTGTGAAGCAGTGAGCAGGCTGACTTGATGACACTTTTTAGCAGATGGAGAGAAGACCCAGAAAGATTTTAATTTACTTGGTCAATATCATCCAATTAAAAATTGCTTTACCTGAGAACAAAACACTGTGAATTTCTATCTACATGACCTCACAGCCACAAACTAGAAAGTGAGCAATCCAATTAATAAGCCGTTTTTGTCTATGTGATGATAAAACATTGATTTCACTCATATTATTTTTAAATTAACCAACTCTTTAGGTAACATGATGTGAAACAACTGGCATTCCCAACCACCCCTTACTTCTTATTAAGGTATATTGCCTTATAACTGTTAGCAAAAGATCATTCACTCGTTTGTTCATGCATTGTTTACTGGTTACACACTTAGTGAGCGCCAGCTGTTTTCCAGTGCAGGACATTATGCTTAATAACACAGAGAATAACAGACATGAGTGAGACACAGCCTCTGCCTATGAAGAGCTTAGAATCTCACAGAGAACACACGCCAACAAAAATAGATATTGATAAGTAAGTAGCAAAATGTAATGTGTCAGCTGTTGACAAGAAGTCAGGTGCTTACACTCAACAGGGCTTCTCTTGAGGAAAGAGCAGGTAATGCCTTTCTGCTATACTGGATTCAGATTCTAGTGCCACTGCGAGCTAGCTGTTTACCACTTGCTTAGTCACAACTTCTCTAGGCCTCAGTATCTTCACCTATGAAACAGGTTACAGTAGATGTTTTTTATATTTCTTCTGCCAGTATTACCCTACGTTTCAATATTTTAAGTTGGAGAAGTAGTTAAATCAGAGTGCATTTCAAGTAGTAAAGGAAGCCATGATTAAAAAGAGTAGAAGTATAGATGTTCTTGAAGACACAACAGTAGATTTTAATTGATGCCGATGGCACAGTCTTTAAATAAGGGAAGAGTGTATGCCTGCTTCTTAGGTAAGAACGCGTAGTGATGACAAGACCTACATTTGGGAGGTAAGCATCTGGAAATAGAACCTGCTCATTAAATTGGATGGAAGTGTCAGGCTAAAAGCAGATAGAAGTGTTGATGGACAGTATTTGGTAAGAAAAGAAAAAGGATTTTTTGAGTCATCCCCTAACCCCGTTTTCTGAATGGACAGCTGCAGGGAGAGAGGGAATGTATGGAAGTGGAAAGGCCATCCAGTGCAGGAGGTGACGTCTTAGCACATCAGTCCTGGGTACTGAGAAGCCACAACAGCACCAGTTGCAAAATGAAGCATCCTCACTCTCACAGCACAGGACAAAGAGGCAGCGAAATCTACCAGAATAGTCTCCATACTAGATGTGTTATGGATGGCTAGGGCCACTTATGGAATTTCTAGGACTGTAGCCTATTAGATCAAAGTCAACTAAGTGAGTGAAAATGATAGGGATCTAGAAGTTTGATTCACAACAACATGGGCAGGAAGAGAAAGATTTTCAGTCCAACATTGGTACTGGAAAAGCTGTGGTAAAAGGTAATCCAGAAAAAAAAACAATTAAAATTAGCAGATCAGTTCCATTTAGAGCGGCAACACAAGCACTCTCGAACTTAAAATTCGGAACGCTTAGAGTGCATGAGACACTTGAAGAACTGATACCTTTCTCTTATTTCTCACAAATAATAAATATTACCCCAGAGAAAGCAAAAGCAGCAACTTTAGAAGCTTGTGAGACCAAGCGTAAGAACTAGCAGCTGCGTCCCAGCTGGTCTTTGACGGGGGAGACCTTGCTGTGGGTACAGACCTGGAATCATGTCTATGGCACAGAAGCTTTTTAAGTGTGTGTGGCGTGATGGTTTTCCCTCTTCCCATAGTACTACTCGATTTTCTTTATTTCTCTGTACCCCAATAAAAAAAGAAAGAAACAAGACTTAGTCACTCTGAACTTTTCTTTGTACTAGAAATGTGGGGAAATTTCAGGGAAGTCCTCATCAGCTGTAATGTAGAGACTTACCCTCCTACAATCAGGAACAAGAGGAACCAGCGACTGCAACGGGAATATCAAAAAGTTACTGTAGGAGTTTAACAGTGGAAAGTCCCTGCCTCTCCTAAGAATAGTCTCAACCTAAATCTATCTCCTCTACCCTCAGGAACTATAGACCAATCCAGAAATTAAATGGGAACACAGGCCATGACACATAAAACTGGATAAATATGATGTCCTGGTGTTTCTAGCGTTAACATATGATCTACCAAAATTGAGTTTGAGTAAAATAAGCTTGTCCTAACAGGAGCATTATTCTGGCACTAAAATCTCCGGAAGAGATTGTAAAGTAATATCTAGGAAGCAGCTATGTGATGTGTCCTGTACTAGATTTGGTGATAGTGAAAAGATAACTCTCTTTTCATCTTGCAGCACACTACGGCCAGCACTAAGAGATATATAGTCACATCAAACATGTCAAATGTATAATGCCTAATCACATATGGAGACAAGAAAAGAAAATAATCCCTAAAAACACCCATGTCCTAGAAAAACACCCATGACCTGAGCCTAGTATTCTTGCACTTTGTGGTTTCTTTAGCATCTGAGCAGAAGAAGAGGTTAATGTGAAAACTGAAGTCAATCTCTACATGCCTGGCTTGTGGGATATGCCCAAGGGGAGCAGCATACCATCATGTTAAATGACTCAAGGGCATTTCTGGAACAATCTAGGAGGATTGCTTTTTGTAGGGCGATTAATGACCTAAGGGATCATCTTGAGGAACTGTTGGTTAATAGGCTCATTACTGAATCATAGCCCATATGCTTCTCCAATTGCGATAGTGAGAAAGGAGACTAGAAAAAATGGAAAGTATGTGCATTATTATACCGTAATTGTTGAATTAGAAGTGATCGATAAGTTGTTTGTAAAAACACCTAGAGTTCACCTTGCTGGACTTGCAGAATGGCTATTGCCAGATAGCAGTTACAGCTGATGAAGATAAAGATAAGCGAGCTTTGTTTCTCTGACAGCAAGATTTCATCTACTTGAGATGGTGCATCAGGGTCTCTCAGGAGGCCCTCCTGTCAACCCACAGTAGAAAAGTTGTTTGTGATGGAAGCTAGTTCAAGGATACGCTCCCCTTCATCTAGAACACCTACCGTTTCTTGAGGGGATAGGCGAATTGCTTCTCACCTGTGTGTTAATAAAGGCTCTGGCACTCAAGTAACAGATGATGTCCATGTCCCACCCATGTCTTCCCGGTGCTCACCTCTAGGCTGAAGGCTGGTGGCTATAAATAAAGACAACTTTCTACTGGATGTTTTTGTTTTGTTTCGCTTTGTTTTTGGCTGGCTATCAAGACAAGACAAAAGTGATAGGAGTTACTTCCCTAGAGGCAGACTTCAATGGATAAAGAATCCTCACAATTTCCTGAGCTAATTCTAAGCTATGATCTAACCAGACACCCGAGTTCTTCAATAGCAGTGAGCTCCAGTTACTCACAGTCAGAGCTTGCTTGATAACTTGCCCTCTGTTGGCTTTTTGTTTTGTTTTTTGTTGTTTTGTTTTGGCCTTTCTGGCCTCACTCTTATGGACCATCTCTTCCTCAAAATGCATATGTGGAAACTCTATCCTCCAATGTGATGGTATTAGGAAGTGAGGCTTTGGGGGAGTTAATTAGGATTAGTTGAGATCATGAGGAAGAAGCCCTCAGGGATGGTATTGTTATCCTTATAAGAGTCCCAAGTTGCTTCTCTCTGCTCTCCACCATGTGAGGATACAATGAGAAATCAGTAGTCTGCAAACCTGGAAAAGGACCATTACCAGAGCCTGACCATGCTGCCATTTTGATCTTAGATTTCTAGCTTATAAATATGTAAAAAATAAATTTATATTGTTTATAAACTACTCAATCTGTAGTATTTTTCTATAGCAGCCTGAGATGAGTAAGATACTTTCCTACACTCCTACTAGGATCGCCTCCCTCCTTGCTCTACCTGGTATTATAGTCATCTTTTTTTCTAATTGTGGGAAAAGGGGGAATAGGAGCTCAAATCTGTAGCCTCTGGATCCATTAAAAACTTGCTACTCAAAGTCTGGTCCTCAACATCACCTGAGAAATTGTTAGAAAAGCAGAATCTCAGGCCAGTCATGGTGGCCTATGCCTGTAATCCCAGCACTTTGGGAGGCCAAGGTGGGTGGATCTCCTGAGGTCAGGAATTTGAAACCAGCCTGGGCAACATGGTGAAATCCCTTCTCTACTAAAAATACAAAAATTACCTGGGTGTGGTAGTGCATGCCTATAATCCCAGCTACTTATAAGGCTGAGACAAGAAAATTGCTTGAACCCAGGAGGTGGAGATTGCTGTGAGCCAAGATTGAGCACTGCACTCTAGCCTGGCTGACAGAGCAAGACTCTGTCTCAAAAAAGAAAAAAAAAAAGAGTGAAAAAAAAAAAAGAAAGAAAGAAAAGCAGAATCTCAGACCCCATCCAGACATACAGAATAGGAACCTGCATTGTTTAAAGCCAGATCACCAGGTGATTCACATGCACACTACAAGTTAAGTGTTACTGTCCTCAGACACAGACCTGTGGTCTTTTGGAGAAGAAAGTTTTATTTCTACTAACGAATCTCAGCAGCTTTGGCTGTCTGCATGATTATGCAGCGTATACTCTCATGTGAGTTAACCCAAAGAGAAGCCCCAGAATTTCCCTTTATTGACATCTGAGAGTAAGTGAAATTTTACCAGTTGCCAGCAGATATAATATGCTGTCAATGCCTTCCAGCCAAAGACCATCAGGAACAAATAAAACAAGTTGGACTTAACACTCATTGCCTCAAGAGAGAATGTACATCATGGGGACTCCTGAATATCTCAGTAAAAGACTTAAAGGACGTGGGTATGGTTGAGAAATTTTGAGGAGGGCCTAATGAAGTAGGGCTTTCCTATGCATTGGGTGTTAATACAAAACAGGGATTATTTTATAATAGGGTATCTCAATGAATTTTATTTATAGAAAGGGCAGACTAAGGTGAGGCTAAAACCATAATTGGAAAAAAAAACACACACATGCACAGTTGTCATTCATATTAGTCAAAGAGAGATATTTAGCATTTTGTGGCTTAGACAATGTTCATGTTTTATGTCCAGACATAATTTTCAAACAGTCTTTGTTCTGATCAATTATGGTCACAGAGTGGTCTTATCATATGTGAGGTTCTATGAATTGTTTCTGTTCACAAGAGAACATAAGTCCTAGATGTGAGTGACAAACCTGCTGGTAACACTACTAAGAGCTTGCTGAAGACAATCTTATCTATAGCACAAAAAAAGTCTAAGGCTAAAAAAACCTAAGTTGATTATTGGACATTCCTGAGCTTCAGCCAAGCAGAACAAGTAGAATATTCAGCTAGATCAGAGAAGAGATTTTGAAACTTAGCTACTGCAAAAAAAAAAAAAGCAGGGAGAAGGGGGTCCTGTGACTGGATTATGAAAATCTAAAATCGTTCTAATTCACGGTTAAAACTTCATAAATGGAAGTTTCAATCAAACTTGATGGGATGTATTCAGGATAGTGCAGGCAAAACTAAAGGGCCAGTTGAAGCCAATATGTGGCATTCCTGCTGTACACCCGCTCCTCCACTAGGAATTATACTACCATATGCACCCACATTTTTGTTCAGTGTTCTGAGCATTAGTATCCCATCTATCTCTGCTCATATATTGGTGAAAATAATTGATACCTGAGTATGAATCTGTAACAGCTAATCTCAGAAATGAGAAAAGGACACATTCCTATGGCAATGCTTTAGTATTTAGTAATTACAAACAATCACGTTGAAGCTTAGATAAGAAATCTGATGATGGTAGAGGTTAGAGGAAGAACCAAATGTTATTGTCAAATTTTGGTATCTCTGTAAGCCAAGTGGGTGCAAAGGTATCTGTTATCTGAGGTTGTTTCAGCTGTACATGGGTTGAGACCTAGGAGTCACTGTACTGGGCCTCAACCCGTGCACAGTAGCTTTTGAATTGATTCCCTGCTTCATCAGGTTCTAAAGTAACCTGAGGACCCAAAACAATCAGCTCTTGCTTCCTCAGTTGAAAAGTATTGAATACCCACTTTGTAAGCAGGAACCACATTTTTAAGAAGATGGTGGCCTGAAACCAGGCCTGTTTTTCAATTCCCTAATAATGTCCCTGGTCCAACTTAGAATGAAAAAGTTAGGAAAATTTGGGGGGAGTAATATCACATAAAAATAGAATATATTCTGATTCACATATACATTTTCAGAAGAGAGGGAATCAGTTTAGATGGTGGCATCAGTTTTGTCTACCATTCCTGTCAATAAGTATATGCTACAGAGTAAGGGTGAAAAACAGAAGACTGGAATCTGCTTTTTACTCTATGGGTTTCAGGTTCTTTATGCCACAGGTTATCACCCTTAATTTGAGTCTGGAGATTAAAAATACATCATGTTTGTACAACATCGCTTCTAAATTCAAGCCAATGACTTCCTTTAATATTTAACACAAGAACAGTGACATGTTCTACAGTGAAAAAATAAACATTTGTGTTGAACTTGCTGCAAAATGATATCATTTAGTCATTTAGTAAAAAAATTTTACTGTGTGGCTACTATGTACCACATAGTATTTAGTCGTTATCTAAAGACACAAATAATATCCTGACTCCCATAGAGCTTGTACATAGTGAGGAGGAAAAGACAATAAACAAATAAATATGATTTTAAAAAGCAGATAGTAAAAGTGCTAGGCCTGTAATCCCAGCACTTTGGGAGACCATGGTGGGTAGATCACTTTAGCCCAGGAGTGCAAGACCAGCCTGGGCAACATGGTGGAACACCATCTTTACAAAAATACAAAACTTAGCTGGGCACAGTGGCATGCGCCTGTAGTCCCAGCTACTCAAGAGGATGAGATGGGAGGATGACCTGAGTCTGGGGAGGTGGAGGATGCACTGAGCCATGATTGGGCCACTGCACTCTAGCCTAGGCAACAGAATGAGACCCGGACTCAAAAAAGTACACTAAAAAAAAAAAAAGAAAATTCTGTGAATAACATGAAACAGAGTAGTGGAACAGTGGGATGGAGAAATCCGGAGAAACAGCCTGCCTTAGGTCCTCACTAGGGAAGGCCCCTCTGAGGGCAAGACATTAAAGCTGACACCTGAATGAAGAGAAGGAGCCAGTCATGTACAGATTGGAGGCAAGAGTATTTGAGACAGAAAGAGCAGATAGTGCAAAGGCCCTGAATATGGAACAATACTGGAGTTTTCTAGTAAAAGAAAGAAGTCCAGTATGGCAGGAATGTAAAGAACCAGGAAGAGAATGGCACAAAAATAGAAAAGAGGGTAGAGAGAAGAGGTCTACGACTAGCGAACCTGTCATGTTTGACATGCCTAATACAGTCGGCAGTTGGATATCTGAGCTTGGGACTTGAGCGAAAAAGTTCAAGAGATATAAATTTGGCGATCAACAGCTATAGTATTGCTCTGCTCTTTAATCCTGAATTCTGTTTAGGATGTATCTTCAGTATATAAATTCCATAGGAGCCAGGTATAACAACTCTTAGATAAAGATAGATTAAAATAATAGGAAACTATAATCTCATCTGATATATTTGGAATAGCTAAAAATTTCAAATTTTACTCCCTACCCCTTACTGAAAACCAAAAACAAATATAGAGTATCAGGATTTTCATCAGTAACAACCCAGAACTCAAATATGCAGGTGAGGTGTTTCACAGGTCCTAGCCAGCCTTTCCACACTGCAAGAACTTTGAAATGCTCTGCAGGTAAAATTAAGAAAGCATGATCCCAACAGGGTGAAAACAGTCCTGAGTAGCATCTGCTCACTGATATCCAGGTTGAGTGAAGAGTGGCTCACAAAAGGAGAAGACATGTGTGTGTAGCATGCAGTAGAAATGAGAAAAAGGAAAAGGGTAAAAAGGAAAGGACTCAAATATTACAAGGCAGGGAGCTAAAATACACTCCTGCACTGAAAGAGAGATTAACCAAATATAATACAAACTTTGCAAGAGAAAATATTGTTGTGTAAAGGCTGAAACAAATGGCATTTAAAGTGATAGAAAGATTATAGGAGTCTTCCTATTGAGGACTTTGCTTATGTTATCTCATTAATGTTTCATTGTTTCTCTGTTTGGTGTTTATGTTAGCTGGGTCTTGGTCTTCCTGGACTGATATTTTAATGGTCTTTCTTTCTTTGTGTACTTTTTTTTTCCCTGAGACAGTCTCACTCTGTCCCCCAGGCTGGAGAGCAGTGGAGCAATCTCAGCTCACTGCAACCCCCACCTCCTGGGCTCAAGCAATTCTCCTGCCTCAGCCTCCTGAGTAGCTGGGATTACAGTCATGTGCCACCACACCCAGCTAATCTGTGTATTTTTAGTAGAGACAGGATTTCACCATGTTGCCCAGACTGGTCTTGAACTCCTGACCTCAGCTGATCCACCCCACCTCGGCCTCCCAAAGTGCTGGGATTACAGGCCTGAGCCACCACGCCCAGGCCCTTAGTGTGCTTTTTATCTCCTTTTTAAATAATGTTTTTTTCTTAAAAAATTTTAGAGTACATTTATGTAATGTATATTGCTTTTTCAGATGTTATACATAAACAGGAAACTTTAAGCAAATAGTTAAAATAAGTATGTAGCAGTGTACGTTCTGTACGTATTACCATGTGCATAGATACATTTATTTCACTTAAAACATTTTTCAGTGAATTATAGAGACTGTAAAGTGCCTATAAGGAATAGATACAGATTTCTTAATATTTGGCCAAAAAAATTCACTTTAAGGACAAAATTTAAAGAAATAATTGGAAATATACATAGAATTTTATGTAAAGATACTCAATATGGGAGTTCCAGTTTTAAGAAGGTGGCATAGGAGCAACCTTTACTCCCTACCTCCCTACCAAAAACCAGAAACAAGCATATAGTACGGAGATTGTCATCAGCAGCAGTCCAGAACTCACATAAGCAGATGACACAGACCCCAGGGCCACAGACCCAGGGGAAGGAACTCCGTGTAGATGGTAGGAGAATCAGACTTACATGTCTGGGAGGCCCCTCCCTACTTCCTCTGCCAAGCAACAAGCATGTGGAGGATCTTTCCCAACTTATAGATTCTACACTGGAGAAGGTGAGACTGATCTGGTCATCCAACTTTCTCACCATCTTGGGTTCCCTGGCAGGAGGCATGTTGCCATAACCCATGGAAAGCATGGTGACTGCCTGAAGGGAGAAATATCCCCAAGGACAGGCAGAGAGAAAGGGTGTAGGTAGGAATAACATCCCCAGCCCCAGAAACTCTGCTCTATAAGTTGGCCAAAGGAAATGCTAAATCAGAGTGGCTGCTCAGCCCCACCACAATATTGACTATTTATCCAAGAAGTTTAGCTTTAAGAAAAAAAAAAGAAACTTAAAGAAATGATCAGAAATATACATCAAATTTTATGTAAAGAATTCTGGGGGGAGAGATCCAAGATGGCCGACTAGCAACAGCTCAGGAATGTAGCTCCCAGTGAAAGTGCAGAGAACCAGTAGACGCCGCACTTTCCGACGAGTTTTTGTTGCCCACAGACCGCGAGACTCCCGGCAGAGAAGCCACACAGGTCGCCAGCGCGACTCTTTTGGCCGGCGCGGCTCTTTTGCCGAGCCTGGCGCGGCGCTTCCCGGTGCAGAGTATACGGGACGGACGGGCTCAGCTGGTCCCATCCCCACAAGGAAAACAGCAATTGGAAGCGCCGAGGACTGAGAGTTTCACAGCGGGCGCAGCGAACCCGGGAAGGTCTGGCTCTGAGGGGAACCGGCGTCCGCCAAAGGAAAACTAAGAAGCAGAAAAACTTCATCACCGGGCGGAGAGAGATCCAAAATGGCCGCGTAGCAGCAGCTCGGGATTGTGGCTCGCGGTGAGTGCGCAGAGAGCGAGTGGACGCCGCAGTTGCAGACGAATATTTGATGCCCACGGACTGCGAGATTCCTGGCGAGGGAGCCACACGGGTCGCCATCGCGACTCTTTTGGCCGGCGTGGCGCTTCTCGGTGCGGAGTGTATGGGACTGGATGCCCTTTTAGTCGGGCTCGGCCGGTCCCATTCCCACACGGAGAACAACAATTGGAAGCGCTGAGGACGGAGAAGCACCGCTGAACCCGGGAAGGCCCAGCTCTGTGGGGAAGGGGCGCCCCCCGAAGGAAAAATAAGAAACAGAAAAAACATCACCAACAAGCCGGACGTCCACTCAGAGACCCAATCTCAAAGTCGGCAATTACAAAGACGACAGGTGGACAAATCCACAAAAATGGGAAGAAACCAGTGCAAAAAGGCTGAGAACACCCGAAATCAGAATGCCTCTCCTCCTACAGGGGATCGCAGCTCCTCATTAGCAAGAGAAGAAGGCTTGACGGAGGATGAGTGTGATGAACTCACAGAATCAGGCTTCAGAAGGTGGATAATAAGAAACTTCTGTGAGCTAAAAGAACATGTTCTAACCCAATGCAAAGAAACTAAGAACCTTGAAAGAAGATTTAACGAAATGTTAACGAGAATGGACAACTTAGAGAGGAATATAAGTGAATTGATGGAGCTGAAAAA
>PVKP010038563.1:0-20794 GCA_004027715.1 Plecturocebus donacophilus
TACTTTTATTTGGGCTCAGACATCTTTCCCAACCACAGCTTAATCTTTTCTCAAACAATCTATGACCACCTCCAGCTACAGGAAGCTGAAAGAGCCACTGTATCATGCCCAAATAAGGAATATTATGAAGATGTCTGTGTATCTAGGGAGACTAGCCCCCTCCCCACCAGGGTTGGTCACCTGAATTGACTTTACCTGTGAGCACCCATCAGCTAGGAGGCTGGACTTTTGGTGACACAACTTTTTTTCCCCCTCTCAACCTTTTTCTCTGTCATAACTTGTTATTGAACTCAGAAGCAGGAACAATGCCCCAATCCCTCTGGGAGACATGGTGTCATGGCAGTTTGGGTTTTTTTTTTTTTTTTAACCTCCTGGTGGTTTTCTGTATATTCTCGATCCAAAGTCTGGCCCTTGGGTTCTTTTTAAATGCACGTGTCATTTGTCCTGACATCTGGTTCTGAATCACATGGAGAATCTATAAAAAGGCAGAACATAAATAAGTGTTTACAGAAGTAGGAAGGCTGCAAATCTTGTGACCTCCAAAATTATGGATTGTTATCATTTAATTATAGCTACATCTTAGCAGAATTCAAATCCCTCTCATCCTCCTAACCTGGTGGCCTTTCATTAGTTTTATTAACGTGGTTTAGTTTAGGGGAAGGCCTATTATCATTTAAAGTATGAACTAAGTTTCTCCCTAAGGAAGTTTGATCCACACTCAGGAATGATCAGGGCAGTTTGGAGGTTACAGGCAGGATTGAGGTGGTTTAGATCATATCTCTTCCACTGTCATAATTTTCTCATTGTTATAATTTTTGCAAAGGTGTTTTTAGCCCTTTGTTAAAGTACAAAGATTGCCACGTGGATGAGCAGGGTTTGAACACCTTGCCTCTTTGAGAGGAAATGCCCCACCAGCTCCTGTGGGTGTCATGGCCCCTCACTATTGGGTAAAGAATGTGACTCCAGTTCCTCTACAAAGTGTCATCTGCCATCTCAGCCAACCTGGTTTTCTGCACATTCGCTCCCTTATTTAGCAAGCTTGAGAATCTCTTTTGTTTATCTCCAATTCAGTGCTTGAAGGGAGAAGGGGAAAAGCTGCATTTGCTCTGCCTCAGACCTCTGGTACCATCAGTCCCTGGTTTGTGGGACGTGAAGCAGGTAAAATTATGGGACCATCCTTGAGAAAAAGAATAAAAGTGATTTTACTTTGGCAAATTTTACCGAAGCATATGACCATGTAAACGCATTGCAGGAGCCTATCCCAAAGCCTGGTGGCAACTCAAAAAATTGAGAAGTGGCCAGGCGTGGTGGCTCATGCCTATAATCCCAGAACTTTGGGAGGCCCAGGAGAGTGGATCACTTGAGGTTTGGAGTTTAAGACCAGCCTGGCCAACATGGCAAAACCCTGCCTCCACCAAAAATACAAAAATTAGCGGGATGTGGTGGTGCATGTCTGTAATCCCAGTGACTCGGGAGGTTGAGGCAGGAGAATCGCTTTTATTGAACCAGGAGGCGGAGGTTGCAGTGAGCCGAGATCGCGCCATTGCACTCCAGCCTGGGTGACAGAAGGAGACTCCATCTCAAAAAAAAATTGTAAGATTCATACACTTAGAGAGGAGAGCTTTATTTCTTGTAAAGGACTGTGGCCTGCAGGCTGGCCACCCTGAAGGCTAAGAAGTGGAACATCCGGCAGAGACTGAAGGCAGGCACCTCAAGGGAGGGAAGAATGGAACAGGAATTTATGCCAAATGGGTTGGCTAAACATATATATTTAATAGGTTTTAGGAGGAGCTATGTATATTCATGAAGAAAAGTTGCACACATGCATGGTAAGCAAACATGTCTATTGCATATACCCCATGATCACTTTGGGGTGGAGACTTAACATTTAAATGGATTACAGTTAGGCTTTGTATGTCAAATGGCCAGGAAAGGACACAGAAGCCTTTTGTGTGCAGCCTCTGTAAAGCAGCCAGAACCAGCCCACGGTCGCTGGTGACTTATCGGGGGGACTGTATTGTGAAGCTGGTGAGCTGCCACGTCGGGACTGCAAGAAGGGAGGAGAGTCTGACGGGGCATCTGGTGACTGGCTAAAGTCAGTGATGGAGCAAGGCTTCTGCTCTTTGTTTTTCCAGAGCTAGCTTCTGTTCAACTCTTAGGAAATCATCCAGTAAAAGTTAGCAAGGAAGGAAGTACACTGAGGTATCATTGACCTCCCATCTTGTCATGTAATTTAATTTTCCAAGGTTTTCTGAGGCATTCTTGGCCAAGTCAGGCTCGTTCTCTCTGTTGACAGGACTCAAGATTTTATTTTAATGTCACACTCAGAAGGGGCCTGAGGCTTAGGATTCACTGGCTCCTCCGGAGATCTGCCTGTGCTCTCTGGGATGTTGGTGGCATTTCTGTGGGATGCTTCTTGGCCACTTGTGGCCTTTAGTTCTTGGGCCTTGAGTCCCCTCAACCATCCCCACCTGCCCAAGTCTCTCCCACCTTCATTCTTCCTCTTTTTATCAGGTAGCAAGATAAGTTCTGTCATTGACTCAGCCTCAGTGCCCACTTCTGTAAAGTGGGGATTTAGGATGTTATCTTTTAGAAAATGTCTGAAACATACTTGGCTCTCAGTGAATGTCATCCTGTGCCTATTTCTCAAACCACATGCACAGATTCCTGAGCCATCAGCTGCTCATACTTCTATGTCTGGTTCCACAACAAAATTTTATCACAGTAAAGAATTGTAAAATTTGTATTCCTCATCCTGTAGTGTAAAAATAGCTGCCAGAAGAGACCATGGACCATGCAGAACAGAGATTAGAACGATTCACTGAAGACTTGTTTATTGTAGTAAATGACCCAAACCAACTTAAATCTTAAATGTCCTGCCAGAAGAGACGAGTAAACCTAAGGTAACATTATACAGTGGAATCCATGACAACTACCAAACTCATTTTAAATATTAATAGATTTCATAATATATTGCCAAGTGAATACTACAGGTGACAGAACTGTATTTACAATCTTATTTTATTTTTATAAAATAAATACTTTATACACACACACACACACACCACTCACACACACACACACACACACACACACCACAGTGTTGCAGGAAGCATATGCACCAGATGTTAACTGTGGTTATCAGAAGGATGAGGCAAGGGGCCATTTTCTTGTTTTGCTGACCTGCATTTCCTACAAGGCTGCAGTGGAGGAGACCCCTCGGGGCCCCACACCCCGGCCCTCTCCTTTCCTCTGTCCAACCGCATTTCAAGCTTATAATCAAATTCTAATCAGCATGTGGGTACCCAGTTGCCGAATGTTTTTGGGCTCCTGCTTGTCAATTTAAAAACAGCAGGCGTTTCTAGCCAATTACCGCAGTGACTCTAGAATGATTACTTTCTCCATCTTGTGGCTCTGATGATTCTTCAGGAAATTGAGCTGAGAGTTTAATGTCAAGTGGCTTTGTGAACAGCATTTTTATTGGAAGTAGAGCCTTTGATTTCTGAGTTGTGAAGCAACTCTGTTCTATTTGATAGAGTGTTTTCTTGGACCATGTAAGACGTCAAATTTTGTTCAAAGAAGAGGACCTTGTGTGGGGACTACATACACAGGTGATCCTAAAATGTCAGCAGTTACATCTTTAGGTAGCTCTGAAGGGTTTGAAGCAGCTTCCTAATAAGCAGCTGGTTTTGTTGTGAAATTGTATTTCTAAATGGCAACTTCTCAGAGCAGCTGAGAAATAATTGTGAAATAATTATTAATAATTGTATGTTAATAATGATTAATTATTAATAATTATTTATAAACAATTATTAAGAATGACTAAAATCATTCTTTTTTTCTGTTTTACTAATAATAAGTAAAGATTTGACTTTTGTGTTTTATTTTATAGTTTGCAAACTATCTTTTAAAAACAGCTTTATTGAGATATAATTTTCATACCATACAATTCATTCCCCCCGCTTTTGTTTTTTGAGACAGCGTTTTGCTCTGTTACCCAGGCTTGTGTGCAGTGGCATGATCATGGCTCACTGCAGCCTCAATATCCTGAGCCCAAAAGATCCTCCTGTCTCGGCCTCCCAGAGCTGGGACTACAGGTGTGTGCCACCACATCTGGCTAATTTTTAAATTTTTGTAGAGATAGAATCTCCCTATGTTGCCCAGGCTGGCCTCCAACTACTGGGCTCAAGTGATCCTCCAGTAATGAAATAATAGGCATGAGCCTCTGCACCCAGCCAATTCTCCCATTTAAAGTGCACAATTGAATGGTTTTGAGTATATTTGCAGAGTTGTGCAACCATCACCATAATCTAATCTTAGAACAATTTTTTCACCTCAAGAAGAAATTCTGCCTATTTGCAGTCACTTCCTATTCTCCATCCAACCCTCATTCCTAGTCCTACGAAATGTAGGGGGTAAGAAAAACCTTCCCCCTCACCCCTTGAAGGTTCTCTAATGAAAGACAGAACAAAAGGAGAAAAGGTACACCAATTTATTAACATGCATGGTGGGGTTGGGATGTGGGTGGGGGAGTGGTGGATAACAAGGGGATTGCCCACCAATCCAGTGTGGTACAGAGCTTTACAGGAGAGGAAGGAGACAGAGAATGTAGGCAATGCTTTTGAGGAGCAGTAAATCATTAGGGAGAATGAATGGAACCATGATGTGGGAGGTGGATATTACAGGAAGAAGAGATATGGAGCTGCACAGGAACAAAGGTTGTCTTATCATGCAAGAAAGTCCCCCAGGTTATCTCCTGGGGTTATCCTCAGAAGAACAGATGAAAAGTTTGTCTGGGCATAGGGATGACTCCCAGTCTCTTCTTTAATGGTTGGTAGTTCCTGGTTATTTGATGAGATCCCTAGGGAGGGGGTTTAAGTCAATTATTTTTCTTTTGGAAAGAAGCTTTCTTGGTCAGAGAAGGAAATTCCAAAGAAAGTCCCTCCTGGCACTTGGTGGGTGGGGGTAGAACAAAACAGGGCTAGAGGCAGCTTGATAATGAGGCAACTTCTAAGGTCTCTCAGCATGTCAAAGCATCAATTTTGGGGGTGTCATTTTCTAAGCCCCAAAAGCAACCACTAATCTACTTCCTATCTCTATAGCTTTATAGATTTGTTTATTCTGGATGTTTCATATAAATGGAATTATACAATATGTGGCCTTTTGAACTGACTTCTTTCACTTACATACATAAAGTTTTTGAGGTTCACGTATGTTATAGTGTGTATCAGTACTTCATTTCTTTTTATTGTCAAGTAAAATTCCACTGAATGAATATACCACATTTTATGTATTCATTCACCAGTGGAATATTTGAATTGTTTCCATCTTTTTTTTTCTTTGACTTGTTAAAGTATGCCCCTGGCTGACAGACAATATGGACTCCCGATGACTAACTGAGGTGCTTAAAGTTAACACAGAACCAGGCATCCATGACTGGTGAAGGAGTGGTCACATATTCTGTGTTCTCAGAAAGATGTAAAGATGTCACAGGACCTCCCTTCTACAACTCAAGCTAGTTCTCATTGTCAGTGCCCAGACAGACTGCAGCTGGAAACTCTCCAACGTGTAACTGCCCAACGAATTCTTGCCTGCTGTCCAAATAGTGCCAATTTATCAAGACAGAGGAATTGCAAGAGAGAAAGAGTTTAATGCAATTAGAATCTGTTAAACAGGAGACCAGAATTTTATTACCACTCGAATCAGCCTCCCTGAAAATTCAGAGGCTAGGCTTTTTTAAAGATAGTTTGGTGGGCAGTGGGTTGAGGGTAGGGAATACTGACTGGTTGGGTTGGGGATGAAATCATAGAGACGTGAAGCTGTCCTCTCACACTGAGTCAGTTCAATGTCTGATGAAGAAAATTACAGAGACCTTGTCTCTACAAAAATAAAAAATTAGCAAGATCTGGTGGCGTTTGCCTCTACTACCAGCTATTTGGGAGGCTGAGGTGGGAGGATTGCTTGAGCCCAGGAGTTTGAGGCTGCAGTGAGCATGATCATGTCTCTGCTCTCCAGCCTGAGTGACAGAGTGAGACTGTCTGAGAAATGAAGAAAGAAAGAAAGAGAGAGAGAGAAAGAGGAAGGGAAGGAAGGAGGGAGGGAGGGAGGGAAAGAGAGAAAAAAGAAAGGGAGAAGGAAAGAAAGAAAGAAGGAAAGGAGGGAGGGTGGGAAAGAGAAAAGAGAAAGAAGGAAAGAAAGAAAGAGGGAAAGAGGGAAAAAGAAAGAAAAAGAAAGAGGAAAGAGATAGAGGAAGGAAGGAAGAGAGAGAGAGAGAGAGAGAGAGAGAGAGAGAGAGGAAGAGAGAGAGAGAAAAAAAGAAGGAATTGATTCTTGGCCCTATCTCCTTCCGTAAGACTGAACTGCAGCACCCTCTGATGAGCAACTTTGTAAATTCTCTGTATCAAGGTTTCCAGCGAATTGTTACTTCTCCTCACTCAGCTGCCCCTTGTGCAAGCCACAGAAAACTCTAGAAATCTCCACTCTCCTTCCCTCAAATCGCCAGTTGCTTCAGGGAGCCCACAGTTGTAGCTCCTCCCTCTCTCCTTCAACTGGGTGCTGCAACAGCCTGGCAGCTTGGGGTGAGAAAGGGGCTGTGAGGGCTTTTCCTGCGCCGACCCAGGGCTGTGTGCCAGGGTAGGGAGGGGACCAAGAGGTCTCACCTGCCTGAGTGACAGTGATGATTGTAGGATAATCTCACAACCAGACTGGCATGTGTTTGAAGTGGACACTTTCTCCCTTAGTGTTTTCGGGGCTTCTTCGGAGGCCCTTATGGGGAATGTTTGACTTTTTCCTGTAAAGGAAGAAAGACATGCTTTTTTTTTTTTTGTCTGGCACTTCCCTTGTCAGATTGTTTTTCTCCGGCCCTCTCCTCTGTGGGAGACCTCATTTGTGGGGGCCAAGCAGTCCTCTTGGGCCTGTGGTGACTTGCACCCTCTGTCCTGCCTCGTGTCTGCAGCCCTTGACACCCCTCAAACTTGCATGGTGCCAGCTGTCCCCAGCTGAGGAGCAAACCCCCTTTCTTTTTCTTTTCTTTTTTTTTTTTTTGATACAGAGTCTCGTTCTGCTGCCCAGGCTGGAGTGCAGTAGTGCAATCTCGGCTCACTGCAACCTCTACCTCCCAAAACTCCTTTTCTTTTTCTGCAGCTGGCCAGCCTGGTTCCACCCTCGGCACTTCCCAGGTGGAGGTGGACTCCAGGCCCCATTGCCCCGCTAAATGTAGATGAGACATTTCAATCTCCCTGTTGTCCCTTTGAAATTCTTACAATCCTTTAGAATTTGAGAAAAATCACCCAAATCCATTGACCTTAGGAGAGAGAGGATCTCTAAAAATGTCATTTTTTACCTTTTTATCATCATAAAATGTGGTTATGAATGTGGACCACAGTCCTTTATCAGATTTTCACTATCTTACTTTTCAAATTTGCAATTTCTACTGGGACTCAGAATTCACCTTATCATCTGATACCTATTGTATCTAGGTGCTGCAAGTAAAACTTACCACTTAACAAAGGTCCAATCAGCCTTTTATTTCTAAGGTTTTTAAAAATGAGCCATTTTTAAACCCTCCCATGGGATCCTTCCTGCATGGTTGTCCTTAGAGGTTCTTGTTTCCTTTCTAAAGGCCTGAATCCTGAATCCAGCTGTGCCGGTCATTAAGAGTTGTCTGCTAAGCTGTGGTAGCAGTGTGTGGAAAGAGACTGCAGTACTGGATTGAGGATCCCATGAGCATGCGCTTGTCAAACCCAAAATAATTGGAAGTATCAGAATTTAGTTCTAAAGAGTATTCAAATGCAAGTCATGGGGTAACAGAATAGCCATCGGGTGACATAGACTCCAAAGGAACGAGTCGGTGCTCTGAAGTTAAAAAGCTAAGGTCTTGCTTATATAGGCAGAAAACAAATAAATTTAACAGGATTGAAACATTTTTCATAGAAAGTTGGTTTATGAGTTACAGCAATCTAATTAGTTGTAGCTTGCTTTATTTTTCTTTCCCAATTATATGTATATATAATTGATCTATGATGAAAATCAGCAGTGAAGAGGAGAGGAGTCTTCTCTGGAGCCCTTTTGGTCTATTACAATATTTTACAAAACAATGTAGACAGATAAAGGGCTAATCTATGACAGGGGAACAAAAGCTGCAGCTGTCTGGGTTATAGTGGGCTGTCATGTGACTCAGGTCCCATCACTGCATTCCTTTAAGATTCAAAATAATTTAAAATTCCAACAACTTTGAAGTTGAATTACTTATTTTCACAGGTTTGAATTCTGTCTCTGCTCTCACCAGGGTGTAACTTTCAAGGGATGCCTGCCTGTTCTCTCTCAGCCTGGTTTTCACTTGTGTATGCTAAGGTCATTAATAACACCAATTTCAGGATTCTGGTGAGGATGGCACAAGACCCGATATAGTAGAGCCCAGTAAGTGATGGTCACTTCTGTAACTTACATATGACCCTCAGGTTCCACCCTCTCCTACCACCTTGTGATTCTTAAAGAAATAGTGCTTTTTAAGTGGCCATGTCCACTTAACGTTAGAGTAATGGCTCACGTGCATGCTGACATGATAAATCCAACTCTCTTGGAATTTGTCCCCTTTTCCCACAGGTTGGTTCCAGGGTCCTGGAGTCTTCTGCAAGGCTCAGCTGACAAGGCTGTGCCTCATTAAGTTAGCTGCCTGAAGACATTAGCAGAGTGTTTCCAGGATGTTCATTACAGTTCCCTCTCCCTCCATATGCTTGACACCCCTCTATTTGCTTAGCATCTTGCAGCAGCAATGATAGCACCTGCTGGTGACCTTGCTGGGGGCCTCTGAGTTATTTCTGGATCCCTCTCTTTCTAAAGGCTCCAGCCTTTGCACCTGTGCACGTTATGTTTCTGCCTCTGTGGGGCCACTCTGTGAGCATGGTGTCCCGTTCCTTAACATACTGTTTCTCAGAACATTTCAATAGTGTCTCAGGAAGAGATAACAAACGCCATTGTAGAGAAGGATCCTAGTTAGGTGTACTGTCAGCGTGGTAGCTTTTTAGGGGATGGGGCAAGCATTGGAAGGAGCAAAACGGAAAGACTATCAGTGGACGAAGTAGATGCAGGCGATCAGGCAGAGCTCTCTCTACTCCCTCCATCCTCGCTTCCACCCAAGACTTCTCAAAGAAACGGCCCATTGCACAAGCAGAGGTGGTGACTGGAAGAAGTTCCTTCTGTCCTCTTCCCACTGTGAGAAAACACACACCTTCTCTGCACTCTCACCCAGAGCACTTTTGATACCAGATGTGTGGGTTTTTTCTGCACCCTGATCAATTCTCCAACACCAGCTGGGTGTCCTGACACATGCATGTTAAACAAACAGGTACGTAACATACAACCTATGTTTGTTTGGGGGTGGAGACTTAACACTGTAAACCTCTAACCATCAGAATGGACTTCCTCCTCAGCCAGGACACTCTTAAATGTTCACCGGAAAGACTGGTTCAGGCCATGGGGTCAGACCCACCTCATTATGCCTCTCTGGCATTCATATCAACACAGACTTTAAGTCTGATAGAAATATTTTACAACCTATTTTCTCTAAAGCCTACTACGTGAAGTCTTCCTCTGCAAATAAGGACCATCTTCGTGAATATTCACAGTTTCTCCCGTAACCTGCTGAACATGTATGTTTGACCAATCTGTTCTGCTTAAATTCCTGTCTTACCCCTCCCTCCTTTGAAGTACCTGTCTCTGGTCTTTGCTGGAGGCTACACTTCCCAGCCTGCAGGATGGCCACCTTGCAGATGTACCCTTTATAAGAAATAAAATCTCTTTTCCAAAATTACAATTCTGTGATTTTTCAGCTAACACACTTTCCTTACATTTACAGATTTATTGTAAAAGATATTGTTGGGGCTCAGGAATTGATACCCCCAAAGACTGGCACTTTGACATGCTGAGCAGTTTTAAAAGCTGCCCTAGAATCAAGGTTCCTCTGACCATGTCTTGTTGCCCACCTCCATCCACTTCCAGGCATTAGCAGAGGACTCTCTTTTGAATTTCCTTCTCTGACCAAGAGAGCTTCTTTCCAAAAGAAACAGTGTCTTAAACTCCCTTCCTAGGAATCTCTTTATTTTTTAATTTAACTTTTATTTTAAGTTCAGGGGTACCTGTGCAAGTTTGTTATACAGGTAAACTTGTGTCATGGGGGTTTGTTGTACAGATTATTTCATCAACCTGGTATTCCATTAAATAACCAGGAACTATCAACCACTGAAGAAGAGGAGACTGGGTGTCATCACCATGCTCAGACAAATTTTTATCTAGTCTTCTGAGTGCAACTTGGAGAAATTACCTGGGAAATTTATCTGCAAAATACCTTTGTTCATGTGCAGCTCCACCCCTCATCTTCCCCTGTGGTTTGCCTTCTGCCAGCCCTAATGATTTGCTACCTCTCAAAAGAATTGTCTGCCTATCCTATCTCCCCCTCCCTGTGAACAAGGGTATACAAGCTTCTGTACCATGCCAGGTTCTTGGGTAATCATTCTCCTGTGCTATGCACATTAAAATAAAATTGTGTATATCTTTTCTCTTATTAATCTGTTTTTTTCAAGTTGATTTTTCAGCAAATCTTCAGAAGGCAAAGGAGAAGTTTTCCTCTGGCCTCTACAACATTAGGTCTATAAGGCGAGATTCAGAAGGGTCCCAAGCACAGGAGCTTCTGTTGTCGTGGAGTTAGGATGCACCACCCTCCTGGCACATGGATGCTTTACCAGCCAGGAAGCTCATCAAACCTCTGTGTTCAAGAGTTTTTGTAGAGCTCAACCTCCGCCAATTCCCCATCCTACCACCAGCCTTCCAAGAGGTCAGAAGGTAGGGTTGAAAGTCCCAACTCTCTAATCACCTGGTCTTTCTGGTGACTAGTCCCATCCTGAGGCTATCTAGGACCCCTTCCTAAGTCCTCTCATTAGCATAAACTCAGGTGTGATATGAAAGTGGCTCCTATCATCAGGAAATTCCAAGGGTTTCAGGAGCTCTGTGCCAGGAACTAGGGACAAAACCCAAATACGCTTCTTATTGCACCACACCTCCATCAGCCAGGCTTCTTTTTTTGGTGACAAAAGCGACTTCTAGCTTCCCTCCTTGCTCATTGTATACTAATTATAATACATTTACATAAGGCACTCCCACCAGTACCATGACAATTCACAAATGCTGTCATGGTGACCTGAAAGTTACCTTATATGATTTCAGGAACTTCTCACCTATTTTCCAGAAAGTTTGTGAGTAATTCACCCCTTATTTAACATACAAATAGGAGTGGGTATAAATACAGCTAGCCAGCAATCCGTGAGTGCCACTCTGGGTCACTGTGCCTGTGGGATAACCGTGTCCTGATGTCTATGGAACTGCCATTTTGCTGTACATTATTTCCTTAATAAATCTGTTTTATTCACTGTCAGCTCACTCTTGAATTCTTTCTTGAGTGAAGCCAAGAACCCTCCTGGGCTAAGCCCCAATTTGGGAGTTTGTGTGCATCAGTTCCAACCCTTGAAATTTTCCTCACTAGTTCAGCCACAATGCTATTGACTTCACGAACAGAATGGTTGTTGCTATTATTGGATATTAGTCAACATGAACATAGTAATGATGGCTTTCCCTCTCTAGGCAGCCAGAGGAGAAATCCAGGAAATAGATTGAATGAGATAATGGATGTAAAAGTGTTTTGTAAGCTGTAAATCAGTATATATGTATATATATACTGATTTATATATATATATTATATATATGTATTGCATATATACATATAAACTATATCTATATATAATTTATATCTTTATATATCTCAAGGGTCATTGTAGTGTGAAAGTTGTCAGAATCAAAATGGGGTCACTAATTTTTTTTTAAAAACTGACAAATAGAACCAGGGAAGGCTATAAAGAGAAGATTCTCATGCTTGTA
This sequence comes from Plecturocebus donacophilus, assembly GCA_004027715.1. Classification (NCBI taxonomy): domain Eukaryota; kingdom Metazoa; phylum Chordata; class Mammalia; order Primates; family Pitheciidae; genus Plecturocebus; species Plecturocebus donacophilus. Next base: position 11,929 of record PVKP010038563.1, read on the forward strand.
TACCTAACAACAAAAACTATCACAAAAATTTTGCCAAAACCACAACTTTGTACAAAGGTCATCAGAGCCTTACACAGAAGAATACTTCTGCAAAACCATCTCCCAAGCAACTGCTTGTCCACCCTCAATTGATATCACCCTTGTTATTAATCTTTATAGCCAAGGATAATTATTTCAGAATAATTATGTAATCTCACTTTTTTTCCTTTAAAAACATTTGTCTCCCTTTACCTCCCTGAATACATACATAGTTTGCTGTGGCACACATATTCCCATTGCAATGCCCTATTCCTGAATAAACATCTTTTTCTTTGAGAGAGCCTCTCTCTATTTGCTACTTAAGTTAATAGTAGCAAAGGGTATTCTTTATCTTTGTTTACCTCTGCTCTCTGGGATTGGGAAAAAATGAGTTTCTATTCAGTAGTGCTGTGGATGGTCTAAAAGCTTTTCAGATGCAACTCACCTCACTGAGTAGATGGCAGGGTAGGAAGTGAAGCTGAGATATAGAGCATCCATGATGCATAATAGACACTCAATGAATATTTGTTGAATGAATAAGTGGAGAAGAACAGAAATGCATTTCATGAGAGGGACAGATATAGGCTTGAAAGCTTTAACATTCCAGTGCTTGCCAGGCGGATGCCTCCAAGACAAGCCTGGCCAAGCAGGAGATGCTGCAGATGAAGCTCGCAACTTGGCAGCACTGGAGTCAGAGCAGTGCTTCAATCTGAGGTGTGGACATTGGGCCCAAGCTGACTGGCCAGAAAGCACTCTAACTGTAAGCAAGTTACTCAATACAAAAGTTGGATGGAAATTCCAGCTTTAATTTAAAAATACAACAAAAAAGAAAATTCCATTATGTTGTGTGTATTTGTATGTTTTTAAGAAATGCCCATATTTGGTACTTACTATATTCACTAGCTCTGATGCATGCTCCCCCTCTTCCCCTGGGTTTATGGGTAAGGACTAAGTTTCTCAGGCAAAATATTTCAGTGTAGATCTTCAAAATCTCATCAAGGTAGCTGGCTTTAGAAACAACTAACCCATAAAAGAAAATTTTTAAAATGTAAAGAAAATGATAGCATTATTACAGGCTAACACGTACTGAGCTCTTGCAATGAGCACGCACTTGGATCAAATGCATCACGTTGATTGCTTCATTAATCTTCCTAATGCCTTCAAAGATGTGGGTATTACTTATACTTTTATCACTATTTATGACTATTTTAAAGATGACAAAACTGAGGCATGGAAAGATGAAGTGTATTATCCAAGGTCCCACAGCTACTGACGGACAGAGCCCAGAGTGAACTTGGGCCTGACTCTGGTGCCCAAGCCATTGGCCTTATGCACAATGCTTGTTACATTGTCCCTGGGACAATATCGGCTCTGGGCTTCTAATTTTAAGAAAACTTTAAATAAATAGAGTGAATTCATAGGCAATGGCAAGGGAGAACCAAACAATGTCATCCATACAACTGTAAAGCATCTCAGGATGTTTTACCTAAAACAGTGTCTCTCAAAGCTGGCATGTTGACATTTGGGGCTGGATTGTTTTTTGTCAATGAAAGTCCTGTCCTGTGCGTTTTAGGGTGTTTAGCAATACCCTTGGACTCTAACCACTCAATGCCAGCAGCACACTCTGTCACAGTTGTGACAACCCTCCATATCTCCTACATTACTGAATGTCCTTTGGGTGGGCAAAGTACCCACCCAACCTTCATTTGAGAACCACTGACTTAGAGCATGAAGGCTCAGGAGAACATACTGTCATCAAATATTTAAAAGGCTTCTCAAGATGTATGATCTTGACAAGGGCCCTGAGAAGGCCCTTTGGTTTGGGTCTTCTTGGGTCTTCCTCTGAAATTTGGTGCATGGGTAAGAGTTAGCTAGAAGAGGGAAACCTGGCAAGGGAAATGCCCCAAACAGAAGTGAGCCTGGGCAGAGGGCCAGAGTGGAGTCATCAGACCACAGCAGAGGAGCCGTGGGACCCAATTCATTGAACATTTTGTGTAAGGTTTAAGTTATCAGACAATGAGGAGGTGCAATTTTAGTCTTTTTCCCCCTCTGGATAGTTGGAAGGGTTTAGGTAAGTTTATTTTCTTATTTCTTGCATTTAATCAATGCATATTTATTTGGTGCTTCCTAAGTATATCATTATATTGAATGGAATTATCTCTTTCCACCCCCAGGGCCTGGGACATGATAGATGTTCAGTAAGTGTTTGTTGAACATGCTCTTGAATTGATTAAGAAGGAAAATTGTCTGTGAAAATAAGGCCTTCTTGGAAATGTTTTTTTTTTTATTGCTTTTCATCCTGCTAAGATGTTACTTATCAGTGGGTGGGCTGCCTTCTGATGATATGTGATGGTCTAGTCATATAAATACTCTGGATCTATGATGAAAATGCAATGAATTTCTGTTGACCAACCTATTTAACTCCCTAAATGTCTAACACCCTCCTGCGTTGCTTGATGTGGTAGAATTTTGTGGAAATAAAATCTGAGGAAGTTTTACCAATTGGTAGTATGAATGGGGTTGGGGATGGGGATGGGAATGAATATAGTACAATGTCATGCTCCCTCTGCGGTTGGAGGCAGTTCTGTAGGCAAAGCATGACTCAGAAATGGGCATTCACTTGAGACAGTGGACATAGGGCTCAGGAAAGAAGCCAGAAGCTCATACACTAGAGATAAAATCATGTCAGCAGCCCTATGCAAGGAACAAATAAGAAACATTTCTATTTGCATTGGCTTTTCATAAGAAAAATTCTGGCTATAAAAAAGTGTTGAATGATTATTATAGAAAAAAAGTAGAGCATTAAGTAGAAAACAAGAATCAACTTACTCCATTGCCCCAGAGATAACAGCTGTTAACATCCTAATGCATTTCTTTGCAACTTTTTCATGCACATATGACTTCTTATTGTATTATGAACACTTTCCCATGCCATTAAAAGAGAAACATTGAGTGGCTGAAAAATATTTTATTTGGGTTTTCACCATTGCTTCTTTAACCTTGTGCTTGTTTTCCAATTTTCAGTTATAATGTTACAATATGGAAAACTTTTTTCTTAAGAAAGTCAACATGGGGTTAGGGAGATGCTGGCTCTAAATAGGGTACACTCCTAGGATTTGAGGGGAAGAGGGATATGAAGGGCATCATCCAGCTGCGAAAATTACCCTATTCTAACAGTGTTGTTGCTGAGGCTAAGGTGCCTCCCATTTGGAGGGCCTCCTCCGTGTGCCCCAGGGAGTAATCTTTGTGTTTATTGCATGCTATAGGCTCTTGGGAGATGAGCAACACTAGCCTTGCTTCTAAGCTTCCATTGTGGAGATTTACTAAATCCCATCAACATTAGGATGTGTAATATGGTAACCGAGTCAGAGAAGAATCAAAGAGCAATAAATGTGAATGCTCTTTCAGTGCTGTGTTAGCAGAGGATGACCTTAGCAGATCTCGCCCCGTTGTGTTTGTAGGTGTGTAGTACAATAAAAAATACGCGTGGTCGGCCGGGCGCAATGGCTCACACCTGTAATCACACCACTTTGGGAGGTTAGGTTGTCTGCAGAGGCAAAGGATTGGGATAGTTGTATTAAGGAATTATCTTTGCATGAGTAGGAAGAAATGGCAAAGGCAGTAAAGGAAGAAGGAGAAAGTACAACATTATGTAAAAGAAGGGTTGATGAGAAGTTCATCAGGCAGTAAGTCCCACACTACCACCACGTCACTCTACCACCACAACAAGGGCCTCCTGAGAATCAAAGTTGAGCACCAGAGTCTTGATCTTTGCAGACAATTGTCCAGTCCCACTGGCACCCGTTTATTCTGTCCACAGCCTGCCAGGCCTTGGGTGAGGCTCGCCATCTTAACCGAAGCACATTTAATCTGTAAACATCTAGAAAGCAGATCCAAGGCCCGAAGGCTGTCATTATAACGCCCTGTAAAGAAAGCCATGACTAAAAGCAGAGAAGTCCAGTCATGGGGCGGGGGGGGGTGGTCCAGAGCCAAGTAGTAGTTTTCCCGACAGTGTTTGTAGACCGGCCAATTGCTGCTGCTCTCACAGATAATCCCTAGACCAGCACTGGCAAAATTTAGTGAGTATAACAGGATGGAGAGTTATTAAAAATTGCAGATTGCTGAATAACTTTCCCCCCTGTATTCTGCTGTAGTATATCCCGGGGTGAAGCCAAGGATTCTGCATTGTTAAGTCTCACCATTCATGCTGGTGGTCTAGAGACCACACTTTGAGAACCACAGCCTTAAATAAATGGGAACACTAAATGTTTTCACACTCTTGTAGTTTCCAAATAGATGTATTAATCACATATATCATCTTCTAGAATCTAATCAATTTTATTTCATCTAATTTAAATATATTTGTAGCCATTAAACTTTTAAGTGTGCAGCCGGGCACAGTGGCTCACCCCTGTAATCCTAGCACTTTGGGAGGCTGAGGCGGGTGGATCACTTGAACCCAGAAGTTCAAGATCAGCCTAGGAAACATGGTGAAACCTTGTCTCTGCTGAAATACAGAATATTTGCTGGGCATAGTGGCATGTGCCTGTAGTCTCAGCTACCCAGGAGGCTGAGGTGGGAGAATCACTGGAGCCTAGGAGGTTGAGGCTACAGTGAGTTGTGATCATGCCACCGCACTCCAGCCTGAGTGACAGAGCAAGACCGTGTCTCAAAAAACAAAAACAAAACACAAAAACCAAAAAACTTTGAAGTGTGCTTTAATTTCTGTTCCTTGACAATTTTTTTCATATAAACAAATTTATTTATTTATTGTTTTTTTCTTCCAGATGGAGTTTCACTCTTGTCGTCCAGGCTGGAGTGCAGTGGTGCGATCCCGGCTCACTGCACTTCGCCTCCCAGGTTTAAGCCATTCTCTTGCCTCAGCCTCCCGAATGGCTGGGACTACAGACGCATGCCACCATGTCCGGCAAATTTTTTGTATTTTTAATAGAGACAGGTTTTTACCATGCTGGCCAGGCTGATCTCGAACTCTTGACCTCAGGTGATCCACCCACTTTGGCCTCTCAACGTGTTAAGATTACGGGCATGAGTTACCACCCTGGTCCACATACCAATTTTTAAATTTGGTAATATTATTTATCAGATTGTTCTTTTTTTTTAATTGGAGGAAAAGATGAGTGAACTCATAGAAGATAGAAGAAGACTTCAGGGGCTCTATGTTGCAAACAGAGTTTTCTGCCAGCTGCCCCAGATCTCAGAAACTAAAAAAAATCACTTGATTGGGACCACCTTGCTGGGCCTCTCCTTCACTGTTCAGGGCAGCCAATGAGGCATCGGGACAGTAGCTCTATGAAACAAAATGCAAAGAGTGCATTGGGTGGCAGTATCTCGTGTTAATGGTACAAAGCCTTCAATCTGTTTGTTTCGATATAGAATTCATTTACATGGCATCAGCTGCCTCTGATTTCTCTTTTTCCCCCAAGAGGGAGACTATTAGATGCAGGTGAAGACAGAATTATAATGAACCCAAATCAGATTGCTGTTGGGATTTTATGCAGAGGAGCTTTTGCTTTCTTCTTAAAGTCTCCTTGAATTTCTCCCAGCTACTTTGGGCTTCTGCCTCTGCTTCACTAGCTCCCTGAAGCAGACACCAAATGCTGGGATTGCCTGTTATCAGAGCAAAACAAACACCTTCTGCCTCCAGCCCCATTGTTTAAGTGAATATGGCAAGTTTGTGAGATTGACTGCGTTTCAGAGAGATGCATTTGGTTGCCTCTCCTCACCTATTTCGTTTTTGCTCTATTAATCTAATGACTTGCTTTTTTTCCCCAAGGGCCCTTAAGATTGTTATTTGGGGCCGCACAGTGGCTCACGCCTGTAATCCCAGCACTTTGGGAGGCAGAGGTGGGTGGATCACCTGAGGTCAAGAGTTCAAGACCAGCCTGGCCATCAGGGTGAAACCCCCATCTTAAAAAAAAAGGGAAAAAAAAGATCATTAATTGGTTACCTTAGGTCAGTTGGGGGCAATTTTCTCCATTTTATAGAAACTGACAGAGCAGCATCCCTCCTCTGAAGAAATAAGAATAATCCAGGCTTCCATCACCGGTTAAGGTCAAATGAGGAGTCTTTTCTCTGCGGAACAGATACTGGAGAATAGCCACTCCGTGCAAGGGACTGCGTGCTCCAGTGATTCCAAAATGAGTTTGCAGCACACAGAGTTCCTGTCCTCAAGAATCCCTTCCATCTCCTTACCTCCTCCTTTTCCCTAGAGAGGAACTCAGGCTTTGGCTTTTCTTTCTCCCTTTGCTGTGTTACCATTTCCATGAGATCACGGAGTTCTCGCTCTTTGATGATCATGTTTATACTCACCTCTAGACAGAGTGATGAATGGCATCTTCTCAGTGTGTTCTTTTACAAGTAGAATTGCAGTGATGATACCTGGAAAAAATCTATCAACACTCCATGGCGTCTTGGTTTTGAGATTGGATAATGATTTTTGCCTTTAATTCAGAGAGCTGGTTTCCCTTGTTTTATCTTTCAGGGGATAAGCCTAGCCCATTTAGGCTGTCAGTACCATCAACAGTCTAAACATTCTCTAGAACTTAATTTCTCATGTTAAAGCCAGTTTAGCCTAAAGCTGCCTCCTGACCCATTCAAAGTTCAGCCTGAAGCTTTCTCCATACATAGGGAACCCAACTGGATGTGTAAACAGACTGTAACCTACTCTTGGAACAAGTAGCCGAGTCTCAGCCAATCGCAAAAGCTGCGCTTCAACCACTCACAGGCAGCCAACTGTTCAAACCGTATTCAGATACGATCAACACTGAGCTGCAACCAAATGGGCTGTTGCTGTGCCTCACTTCTGTTTTCTGTACGTCACTGTCCCCTTTCTGTCCATAAATCCTCTCCCACCATGTGGCAGAGCAGGAGTCTCTCTGAATCTGCTCTGGCTCAGGGGCAGCCTGATTTGTGAAATATTCTTTGCTCAATTAAACTCTGCTAAATTTAATTTATCCAAAGCTTTTCTTTTAATACTTAGGTGCCCCCACAGAGCCAAGAAGAAGACAAGAAACTTAGGAAAGTGGGAATTGGGGTGAAGAGACTAGGGGACCCCAAATAAGAGAGAAGATGGCAAGGTTAGGGAGGAAAAAATAGAAACTAACTCGAGAAAAGAAAGACCCAAGTGAAAACCTGAACAAAGAATTTCAAATTAAGTTTTACTTCTTGTACCCCAAGTATAGAAAATACATTATACAGACAGTCCTTGTTTTGCATGCAAGAATTTCAGTTTTTACAGTTGAGTTAAAACTGTACCAGTGATCTAAGTATATACAGGCTCTCTTCCTGTGTCTACCAGTCCCTTAGAAACATGGTTCAGCTTTCAGTTACCACAAGACATTAATTGAGGGTAATGTACCTCTTTCCAACTAATTCCTAAGTAAATAACAGATGCACATTATGATCAGTGACCAACCATGCCACTTTTTTCAAAGTCTGTTGCATCTGTTATCCGGGTCTCTGTTTTTTTACATAGATGACAAAGTGTGTGATTATGTCAACTCCTTGTCTCCCAGTGTGTGACTCATGTGTCATTTTACAAAAATAAATAATCAGTGGAGCGTGGTGGCTCATGCCTGTAATCCCAGCACTTTGGGAGGCCGAGGCAGGTGGATTACCTGAGGTCAGGAGTTTGAGACTAGTCTGGCCAACATGGTGAAACCCCGTCTCTACTAAAAATATAAAAATTAGCTGGGCATGGTGGCAGGCACCTGTAATCCCAGCTACTCCGGAGGCTGAGGCGGGAGAATCACTTGAAGCTGGGAGGCAGAGGTTGCAGTCAGCTGAGATTCTGCCATTGCACTCCAGCCTGGGTGACAAGAGAGAAACTCCATCTCAAAAAACAAAACCAAACAAAACAAAAACCAAAGGATAATCAAAAGAAGGAACTGGACCACAAAGATGAAAGTACAACAAGGAAAGTGAACTTCACCTGCTGGAAGTGAAATTGGACATGATTAGATGATTTGAAAATGACAATAAGAAAGCAAAGTGAGGAGAGACCAAGGTCTGCATGAAACTACCATATATAAACCGTATTTTGAAAGCCCAGTGAATAGAAAAAGCAAGAAAGTGGCATCAGCAGAAAATTTGATGTTAATGGAACTCTCTGAGATATTCCACGACATTGAAAGCACTGGGGATAAAATATTGGAAACAGATCCAGACTTATAAAGGAGTAGGATGCTTTGTCAAGGCATAAAAAAGAGGCTTACCCCATATTGTAAGTTCTAGGACAAGAAGAAGGCAGTCACTGTTCAAACGCCTCTTCAGATGTTTTTTTTACAAAGAAATAAAACATTAATTTTCAATGTTTCTAATGTTTTAAATTACAGTGTACTAAATAACTATTTGTTTTACTAGCTTTTAATTTCCCTATCTATTTATAACTGACAGCTGGGGAGTTTTTAAAAGTCATAAGACAGTAATCATTTTTCCCATTGATTACTGAGATGGCTTTGCATGGTTTCAGCAGCTTGCACAGTCATTTTTCTAATTCGGCACTAGTAGTCAAAGTATATACTTGGATTACAGGGTATTTGTGCATAGGTAAACCAAGGCTATTCATCACAATTTGTAAACTATACAAATTATAAGTAATATGGTTCCTTTTTTTATTATTATACTTTAAGTTCTGGGGTACACTTGCAGATCTTGCAGGATTGTTACATAAGTATACACGTCATGGTGGTTTGCTGCCTCCATCCCCCTTCACCTACATTAGGTATTTCTCCTAATGTTATCTGTTCCCAATCTCCCCACCCTGCTATTGCTTCCCTAGCCCCCCACCCCCCAACAGACCCCAACATATGTTGTTTCCCTTCCTGTG
>PVKP010038564.1:0-20799 GCA_004027715.1 Plecturocebus donacophilus
CCTAAAGTTAGATTTTCATTTTAAGATAAGAAAACTGAAGAATTGGCTGGGCGAGGTGGCTCATGCCTGTAATCCCAGCACTTTGGGAGGCCGAGGCGGGCAGATCATGAGGTCAGGAATTCAAGACCAGCCTGGCCAATATGATGAAACTCTGTCTCTACTAAAAATACAAAAATTAGCTAGCCATAGTGGTGCACACCTGTAGTCTCAGCTACTCAGAGTCTGAGGCAGGAGAATCACTTGAACACAGGAGACAGAGGTTGCGGTGAGCTGAGATTGCGCCACTGCACTCTAGCCTGGGTGACAAAGTGAGACTCCATTAAAAAAAAACAAAAACAAAAACCTGAGGAATTCAGAGATTAAAGAAGCTATTCCAGACAATCCATCTCAGCTTCCAGTAAATGGAGCTGCTGAGATGGATGAGAGACGGGACATTTTCAGTGGAAGAAACAACTTAAGGGCACAGAAGTGAAAAGGAGCCAGGTAATCTTTAAGGAACCACGTGTATAATTTGATATTGTCAACTTTAACTAGTGAGATTCAGAAAATATGGTTAAGTAGAGTTTATTTGAGTGCAAAGCTTGAGTATGGCCACCTGGGAGACACTGACTCCAAATGAATGGGATCAGAGTTTCAAAGTAGAGAAGGTAAGGTTTCACTAACATAGGCAGAGACAGAGAAATTATAACCAGATTATGACATTACCCATACAAGACCAGTGTATATGTTACAGTGATTTGATTGGTTACAGATTCCTACATTCCAAGGAAGATTACTCCATGAGGAGGGACAATAATCTGAGAGGGTCTTATCTTTGGCACCATTTGGTCTTAATTATGGGGGAATAATGGGGGCAGAAGTTGCAGCTGCATGCTATGTGACTCAGGCTGCATAGCCACATTCCTCTCAAGGTTCCAAATAATTTAAAGTTCCAACAGCTTTCAGTTTGAATTATTTAATTTCACAGTATGGAGCGCACTTGGAAGTGTGATAGGAGACAAGAGTGGAAAATGTCTGTTTAGGCCATGTTGTAGAGGCCTTTGAATGCTGTTTTATTTGCATTTTATTCTGCAGCTTTTAGGGAGTCTTTATCATCACAATTTTCAAATGAGGCCTTAGAAATGTTCTCATTCAATGTCATACACAATTATTTTATATTCCACTAAGCGGGGAGTAAACGAAAGAGTGCTTGTAGACTTACTCGGACCTGAATTTATAGTCCGTCACTCTCTTGCATATAGAAAAAAGAAAGTATAAATGAAACTTGGGTAAGAATTTCTAAAACTTCTTCATAATCAATTCTAGCTTTGAATCACTTTTTAATTCATTGTCCATATTTGCCTATGTAATAACTGCCCTGCATGCCATCAAGAGTATCGATGGTGCAACATTTCTTAGAAATGATTCAACATTGTCTTGAAATTTTTCTTTCAAGTCACTGACATGTATTTTGCAAGTTTCAACTTTGGCACTTTCTTGGTCTTACTAGATCTTAGCAAACAGTCTCACAACTACTGAAATTCATGTTTCTCCCTGAAATGGCCCTTGTTTTATTTGTTCAGGGTTGTATTTGTCCAGTCACAATGCCAGACATGACAACCAAGTACACCCTTGTGCAGGCAATGGCAACTGTATCCTGACTGCAGCGTAATTGTAAGACACTATCAACAGTAAGAAACACTCTGATTTTGATGTTAAAATAGAATTGAATTTGAATTAATGAAGTATCATACCCTGTTGAAAATCTTATGATGGTGAAGGTATCAGGATGCATTTGCTCACTGTTGTCAGTCCAGCCATTAGGAAATCTGTCTTGTCGATCAGCTGTGTGAGAAAACCTTTTCCTAAAGAGAAGCCTTACCTTTTTTATTTCCCTGTTATTTTGAATTTACACTTACTAAGGAGGAAACCAAAGCAAGAAAGACAGCCAAGGACATTTTAATTGAGTCAAGAGAGACTTACTTTTAATCAAGTCTTTCGTGTTCTGGAAAGTGCCTTGAGATCTTTTAATAATCTTGCCAAATCAGCATTTCAATTTGGTACTCAGGATGAGTGATTAGAAGTCATTGACAAACTAGCTAGCTTCAGTGTGGAGAATAGCTGAAGTCTCTGGAGAACCACAGTCTTAAATTAGACTGAAGAATTGTGAGATCACAGCAGGAAGTATTGTGAACAGGAGGAGTTATTGATCAGATGGTTCAGAGAGCTAGATGATCTTAATAACTTGGTTATTCCAATTTTCCTTGTATGTAACGAACGCTTATTGATTGCTTCTCCTAAATTCATCTCCTTTCTCCTTCCTAGCAGTACCTTAATTTCTGTTCAGATGTGTGTGATTCTCGGGAAGCTGGCTTCGTCTATCTATGCTTCAGGTTTGGCTAGTCAGGACATTTCATTCCCTCAGCCACCATAAGTATCTTGGATTGGGCATGTGATCTAAGCAGGTGTAGTCTGAGTGTATTCTAGTTGGTATGGTGTGTGGATATAAGGCCTCTGTACTGCCATATGATTTGGTTAAATATAAGAAGTGACTATGGGGCACAGTGGCTTGTAGTTATAATTCCAACTACTTGGGAGATGGAGGCAGGAGGGTTGCTTGAGGCCAGGAAGTCAAGACAAGCCTGAGCATCATAGTGAGACCCCTGTCTCAAAGAAACAAAAAGTGACTGTGAATCCTGTACTCTGATCCTAGGCTTACAGAGAAGTTCACACTATCACAGATATGCAGTCAGGGTGAAGTGGGGAAGAGAACCAGTGCCTTCACATCAGGGTTGCTGTGAGGATTGAATGGGACCTTGACTGTAAACCACCTTGCAGAAAAATCTGACATAAAATATAAATTCATGTTTTAAGGAGTTTTGGAATTGCTAATGACAAAAACCAACTCAAGTAAACTTAAGAAATACAAATTTAATGGTATGATAATAAGGAAGCTCAGAAAATTGAAGAAAGTTTTATAGATACTAGGTGACCTTGGGCACACAATCATATTTTGGTGCCCCAGGGGCACTCATTGCGTCTCATACTGCTTGTCTGTAGTTGACTTTATTTTCTCCTGTAGGTAAGCTGTCTATAAGTGATAAGAAAGGAGGTCATTGGCAATTCTCAGTCCTCTCATCTCTGTAATCCACAAGGCAAGGTCCTTACTTTTAGAACTCCAAATTTAAAATCCTGGGTAAGGATACTGACAGAAGGGGTCAAAATTCTACCCCTGGACTAAGCCATTATGGCCAGGGGATTGGAGAACTATGGTTAGTCAGACTAGAGCTACCTGTAACTCACCTGACACTCACATGGTAGGTGTGGAGAGGGTTGGAGAGGGATGAGCGACAGCCTCACTCAGAATCATGTTTGCGTCTCATGAAGAGATGCTTGTTTTACTATCCAGCAGGAGAAAGGAAAACAGTACTGGATAGTAAAACAAGTATCCAGTTATTCAGTACTTGCTTTTTGTCTGAAGCTGATTCATTCTCCTTATCTCTTTAATAGGGAATGGGGGGAGGAAAATAGGAAAGTGGAAGAGAGAGTGACGTGTAAATTTTATTGTGTACTTAACTATATGGTAAGCAAACTTTGCAGGTATGAGCCCATTGCATCTCACTTAATCTTTACTTAGAATACTTTGAGATAGATAATATTCCCATTGTCAGCCAGAACAAGCTCAAGCTAAGAAACTAGCCCAGGACCATAAAACCTAAATGTTATATGAGCCAGGAGCTAAAGCTGAGTCCACTTGTCTCCAAAGCATGTTAGGCTTTTCTGCTGTACCATGTTCTTCAAAATAAAGTGAGTTAAACTAGCTGGTCAACATGCCAGTGCTCTATACTCCCTGCTACCAACTCAGTGTTTGTGTCCCCCAAAAACCATATGTTGAAATTCTAATCCCCAGCATGAGAGAATTTGGAGATGGGGCCTTTGGGAAAATTAGGTCATGAGAGTGGAGCCCTCATGATGGGAATAGTGTCTTTATAAGAAGTGAACACACACAAGAGAACTTGCATCCGCTCGCCTTTTTCTGCCATGTGAGGACACAGCAAGAAGGTAGCCATGTGTAAACCTGGAAGAGGGCTGCCTCCAGAACTGTGAGGCTATCTCAGTTATATCTGTGTATTAGGCTGTTCTTGCATTGCTAGAAATAAATACCTGAGACTGGATAATTTAAAATGAGAATAGATTTAATTGGTTTACAGTTCTGAAGGTGTTACCAGAATCATGGTGCTGGCATCTGCTCAGCTTCTAGTGAAGCCTCAGGGAGCTTTCAATCATGGCAGGAGATGAAGGGGGAACAGGCACATCGCATAGTGAAAGCAGGAGCAAGCATGAGAGACTCGGGCTGGCAGGAGGTGCCACACACTTTTAAATGACCAAATCTCACAAGACTCACAGCACCAAGCCATGAAGGATCCACCCCATGATCCCAACACCCCCCACCAGGCCCCACCTCCAGCACTAGGGATTACAATTCAAAATGAGATTTGGGCAAGGACAAATCCAAATTATCAGTCGTTGTTTAAGTCACCTAGTCTGTGGTCATTTGTTATAACAGCCCAAGCTGACTAAGACACTTCTCTAGTCACAGTCTTTGTGCCCCGCTCCAACTCTCTCTCATCATGAACCTAGATTAGAACTTGAAACCTAGATTTTCCAGACTTACATGGTCATTCTTGCCTTAGCCCAGAATAAAGAAAGGATGTATTCCCCATCTTTTAAACAGAACAGAATGTGTGAAAACACATTTTCAAGTTTCACATATTTTGAACACAACTTTTTTCTTAAAAGATGAAAAAGCTGCAGCAAGAGCTGGCTGGTCTGTGTTTGAATCCTGTTACTAACAGGCAAGTATTCTGCCTCTCAGTTTTTTCATCCTTAAAGTGAGGCTAATGATGGAACTTAGCTCATAGGGCTTGTGAGGATTGAGTGAGTTAATATATAAAGTGCTTGGAACAGTATCTGGTACACAACAAGTACTGTCTCAGTGTTGTCTCTCTTTATTAGAAGTATTGTTATTCAATATTTATTGCAGCACAGTTTACAATAGCAAAGACCTGGAACCAACCCAAATGCCCATCGATGATAGACTGGACAGGGAAAATGTGGCACATATACACCATGGAATATTACGCAGCCATCAAAAACGATGAGTTCATGTCCTTTGTAGGGACATGGATGAACCTGGAAACCATCATTCTCAGCAAACTGACACAGGAACACAAAATCAAACACCGCATGGTCTCACTCATAGGCGGGTGTTGAACAATGAGAACACATGGACACAGGAAGGGGAGCACTACACACTGGGGTCTGTTGGGGGGAAATAGGGGAGGGACAGCGGGGGGTGGGGAGTTGGGGATAGATAGCATGGGGAGAAATGCCAGATATAGGTGAAGGGGAGGAAGACAGCAAATCACATTGCCACGTGTGTGCCTATGCAACAGTCTTGCATGTTCTTCACATGTACCCCCAAACCTAAAGTGCAATAAAAAATAAATAAAATAAAAGATGAAAAAAAAAGAAGTATTGTTATTCAATAGTAATGGGCTCTTCTTATTAATGCCAAAACAGGCAGACTTTGCTTAAGGAATCTTCATTTTGCTGCTTGGGTTCACATCTGAGAGAGAACTGACTATAATCTAAGGCAGAAATAAGCTATTTGTAGTCTAGGAAGTTCTAAGGAAGAAACAGTCTGCCTGCCTATCTGATCCTGTTCATACACGTATGATTAACATTTCCCCCATCTTTCCCCTCTAATTATACTTATGTTCTGATCTTTTGAACATGCAAGTTTAAATAAACTTTCCTCTCTTACAGTATGGGAAACAGTTAAGCCTGGAATGCAAAGAGCTACTGTATGCAAGGTACTGCAGGTGATTTGGCAGAAGGGTGATAGAAGGAATAGGACGGTCTAAGTACATCTGGCAGGCACCAGAAGCCAATGGAGAGTCTGTGTATGAAGGCTGTGAATGAAATGGAATATAGTTTCCTCTGTGAGGAGCTAAGACAGCATGGCCCCCAAGGAAAATCTGAAGAGCACTCTGTGACTCACTCATTCATCAGTGAGTCAAAGAGGGAAATGGAAGACTATATCACTATGTAAAGCTTGACAAGTTTTGAGGTGGCCCGGTTATGGAGGTCTTTCTTTGCCTCTCTCTAGTTCAATTCAGATTACTACCTGATTCTAGAATGGGATCTCAAACTCAGTTGTAATGGATAAATCTCAAGATGTGGCCATTTGCCTCTATATCAGTGGGCATACTGGGGACTATACCTCTAGATTGCTGATCTGTTTGTTTCTGTCTCTAATTTTACCATATATTTGCTGTGCCAATAAATGCCTTTTTAATGTTAAACATTTTACAGCAAATACTTCAACCATGTCTTTACCACTGAAAAGACATTTTATATTAGAAAGAGCCTTAGATTTTTTTCAAACTTTATCTGAATCAAAAACTACTTCAATTAAGCTGTGCCCAAACTAAAACACAAAACCCCACTTCAATATGAAAGTGTGAATAGTTGTGGCCTTTGATTTTAAAGATCTCACAAGACAGACTGAGACTATTTGTAGTAGTTGTAGTTTAATTCAAATACCCAAATACTAGCAGGGCATGGTGGCATGCATCTGTAGTCCCAGCTACTTGAGAGGCTGAGGCAGGAGGAATGCTTGAGCCCAGGAGTTCTAGGCTGCACTGAACTATGATCGTGTCATTGCACTCCAGCATGGGTGACAGAGCAAGACCTTGCCTCTAAAGAAAATACAAAATAACCAAATACACAAAGATTGCAAAGTGTGCAGTTTGTGGTCTTCCCTTTGTTACTAGTGTACCTGTGTGTGAAATAGAATTTTCATTACATGCTACAATTAAAACAGTATTTCAGTAGACTTGATGCTGTTCTTGATTTCAAGATCCAATTTAGCAACTGCTTTTTGATATTGGTTCCCCTCCCTACCCATCCACCTTGTTTTATGCATAGAACAAACCCTTAGCATGTTCTTTCTTAGTTCTTAGTTTCCTGGTGTCTGGCTACCCATTAGAAGAATAAGGGGTCTTACTTTTATATTTCTGTAAAGCTGTATATCATTATATTACTTACTACATTGTATTTTAGTTGTATATAATCTCTGTCCAACTCTAATAAAATAGCAAAACCTTAAAGATAGGGACATTATTATTTATCTTTGTGTTTTTAGCATGCAGCATAATGCCCAGCATATAATAGACATACTGCAAATATTTAAATCATTTTATACATTAAGAAATGGATGATTAGTAAGGTGTAACAACTTTACTAACTTGTTTAGTCAGTAGCAGAACCAGCACTAGGACTAGACCCCGGGACTTGAGGTTTTCCCTGGTGACCCCCAAGTCTTTCCGTTATTTTGCATGTTTGTTGACATGGACAGTAAGGTCCTATACAGACATAGTTTTATAATGAGTTGAGAAATGGCTCAACAAAAGTGAAACCTGTGATAAATACCAGCTTATTTGTATTTTAGACCTTGGTCTTTGTGATTTTGTTTTTCTTCGAGGGTTGACGTCAGGTCATGGGATTGGAGAGAGACATGCAGTAGTCAACTGTATGGAAAATATTTATTGAGGAAGTGGTGTTTTCAGATTACAGAACTAAATTAGGATCAATTTGGACTTTTTCAGTTAAGCCAAGCTGTTAGAATGTGTGTCTAAAGTTGGCCTGCTTATCATGTGTGTAATACGACATTGGTTCAGTTAGACCCTCTGATTTGTCAAATCCTTGCCAAAAATGGGTCCCATAGAAGGCAACCTGGTATTAGAATGCTTTTAAATGTAAAGTCTCAGGTTTCCAAGGTAAACCATCTTCACTTAGCAGAACTAATTCCTTTAACAAGCATGTGTTGATTCCAACTGCATGTCAGGCACTGTGCTAGGCTGGAGCAACAAAGAAGAATAAAAAGAACCTTGTCTTAGAGGAGCTATTAAGTCATGTTCTCTCCCCAAATTGAACAACCATGTAAGGAGGTAATTACTGTTAGAAGGGTTTGTGTGATCATCTAACAACAAAGGAGCTGGGAACCAAGAAGCTCTGGTCAATAACAACAATGACTACATTAATCCAGTAGCATGCCAGGTTCTATTCTCAGCAATCTACATGTATTACTTAAGTATTTGTTTATATTTGGGGACGTTTTCCTTGTTTTATCTCTACGTTTAGAACCTTTGACCTTTTTTGTTTTGTGGCTTTAAAAAGTCATTATAGGGCCGGGCACAGTGGCTCACACCTGTAATTCCAGCACTTTGAGAGGCTGAGGCGGGAGTGAGGTCGGGAGTTCAAGACTACCCTAACCAACATGGAGAAACTCTCTACTAAAAATACAAAATTAGCCAGGTGTGGTGTTGCATGCCTCTAATCCCAGCTACTCGGGAGGCTGAGGCAGAATTGCTTGAACCCAGTAGGTGGAGGTTGTGGTGAGCCAAGATTGCGCCATTACACTCAGCCTAGGCAACAAGAGCAAAACTCGGTCTCAAAAAAGAAAAGTCATTTTAATCACCTAGTAGCTTTAGATCTGACTCTCTATATAATATATAATATATATTATAATTGTAAACATGTACAATTATTATTTGTCAAAGGAGAAATAAAAGTTATTCATATTAATATTAACAATCTTCCCTTTAGTTTCTCACTGACTCAGTGTATCTACCGAGATTCCCTTGTTACTATCTGTCCCTCAGGTAGTCTACTCTATGGTGAGTCTTTCTAGGGTGGAAGGATTCTTTCTTACTGGGTCTTGTTCCAGGACTCTACTTCTTTCTAGTAGCCTGAATGGAGCGAAAATGTAAAAATAGTGAAGGCTTGCTGAATCTTCATAACAAAGAATTTTTAAGATAAAAGGGAAAGGGGAGAATGCCAATTTGAAACTGGTTTGGAACGTTAGTGTGGGGTAGGTGCTGAATGAGAGACCCTTGAGCAACTGTAGTATATAAGAGATTTGAGGAGGAGGTAACAAGTGTGTTAGGATTTTTATTTCTTCTCATATCCATTGAGAAAAGTACGTAAAGACTGGAATTACTCTTTTTTCACTTTTGATTGTTGGACTATCTTTCTACCCAGGACATCCACTTAGATTGCTGAGGTTTATTCAGGTTATGCATACCATGCCTCTCTACTTTAACTGACTTTTTCTTTGCTTAGTAGTTTTTTGGCAAGTAGCTGATGAATGAGGAATTCTTAAATTCTTGTAAAGGATTTTTGCTGAAAGAAAAGTTTTTTTAGACAAGGAGAGTGGGCCTAGGGAATAATACCAACCTTAGATACCCACTGTGGAACCTTCAGGGGCTGGTCAAATGTATTTGGCACAATTATTCTTTACCATGTCATCAACCAAGACTTGGATGTCCTTCTTATTTATTGCCTTTGTTGTTGGAGCTATAATCCACATCTATTCCAGAGGTCATGGAAACTCTTCCTCTCTCAGCATCTCTAGTGGGTATCCTTGGCAATCTAAAGCAGTCAGGAGGGTGAGAGCTCAAAGAGAGAGGCTAAGGTGAAAGCACTTTGTAACTTACGGAGGATGGTGTTTTGTACAAAGCCTGGCACAGAGCGGACATTCAGTAAAAGTGCATTGAATAAAAAGAAGAGGAAAAAAGCAGATAATTTTTACTCATAGCAGAAATCTCATCTCTCTTCTGCTTCCACTAGCTTGATAGGCCTTGGTCAGGATAAGAGTACCTTGTGACATAGATTAATACCATATGAGTAATAGTTTATATTATTTAATCTCATTTCTTAAAATAGTCCTACAAAATATAGTATGATTCTGATTTTATGTTTCTGGGAATGAAAGTTTTAGAGGGTTTGTGTCACTTGCCCAAATATTACCCTTGTAATAAGAGATGGAACTGGGATTGGAATGCAAATCTGTCTAGCTTCAAAACCTTTTTTTTCCCCTACCTTTCTGGCCAGTACAGCTGTCAGACTATGTTTAGAAATTTTGTGGGTCCTTCACGTGACTTCACCAATGGTCTTATGAAAAGCTGTCTCCCCTGAGAACTGGTGTTTGAAGTTCTTGGTTCATTCTGCAAACATGTACTTAGCCCCAGCTATGAGCACGACCTGTACTAGGCACCATAGGTGGACACCAAAGAAATAATCCCATCCTCATGGAGCTGCCAGTGCAGTGAGTGATCATAAATATAAATAATGTTGGGCAGAACGATGTGAGTGGTATAATGTGAGGTTATCCTGGAGGAACACCAAGGAGGGATTGAATGAGGGAAGCAAAAGAATCAGCATCTCTTATGTAAGAGGCAGCCTCATGTCAACTAGAGCCTAACATCTCTTAGCCACCTTAGCTCATTTAATCTTCACTATGACCATATAGTATCCTGATTATATGGATGAGCGATGTACTGGACATTTCACAAGGAACAGATGGATAGGATTTTCAAACACAGAAATGGCTGGCTCCAAATCCCTCCCCTTTTCATTAGACTACTGTGTATAGACTGAGTACAGGTTTTTCCCAATATATGTTTTTCAAATACATCATGGTTAAAGTTCCATTCTATATGCAAGTGAATGCATTGTGTAAGACTTAGTGTATCTACCAAGATTTCCTTGGTTCTGTCTGCACCTCATAGTCTGCTTGCTCAGTGGTGAGTCTTCATATGCTGCTTTTGCCAGGTTTTCTTACAATGCTGGCTGTCTCATCTTCTCTTGGTGAGGATTGGGCTCTGGTTTGGTCTCTGTTATGTCCTTTGTGGAGAGAACTACAGCAACTCATATGCCTAAGCCCCATTTGGCCAGACCCTCACCTCTTCTGCCACTTTGAGGTTCAAACGTGGGGTGTTTTTCCCCAATGGCTATCCAGAATGGCTGGGTAACCACAGCCTGGAAGTAGGGAGTGAGGGAAGTTGACATCTCTGACCATTGCAGTTGGAGAAGGGAAGGAGCCAACAGATAAATTGCTTCCTGTTTGCCTTTCTCCTTCACGTACACACACACACACACACACACACACACACGCATGCAATATTCTAAGGTATAGTCGTTCTATACAACCCAACCTGTAACCTTCTGAATGAGCAGTTATGTGTTTTCATGTTAAGCTATAGCTGGTTTGTTGATGCATATAACCTTAGGTTTCCTTTCCCTCCTATCCTTTCCTACCAATCTTTCCCTACTCTCTGCTCTGAGATTGTAACACCTGACAAACAGATAAGCTTTCCCCTAAACTGTTTTTTGAGATCCTCAGAACAGTAGTATTATATTATTATATATTATTTAAAAAACAAATATCTTTCCCATCACAGACCCTTGCCCTGTTTGTACTCTGTTTTATACCTTATTTTTCATTTAGCATAAATTAGGTAAATTTGAATACTTATGTGTCAGACACTGTTCTACATCCTCTGATTAATGTGCACCAAAATCCTGTGAGATAACAGTAAACCATGGGTATAGTTGCATATCTGCATATATAGGTCAATTGTATTTTCTTTTTTTTCCTTTTCTTTTTTCCAATATAATTGGGGATAGGAGTATGGAGAAAATACAGTGAATATAGGTTTTTGATAATCCTTAACCACTGCTCTTTGGTAGCAGTGTAAATTAACCCTCCTTCCTCACTCTGTGCCTATTCCATTTTAGTACTCTACTCATCCTTTTTTTTTTTTTTTTTTTTTTTAACATGGAGCCTTGCTCTGTTGCCCAGCCTGGAATGCAATGGTGTGATCTCAGCTTACTACACCTCCACCTCCTGGGTTCAAGCGATTCTCCTGCCTCAGCCTCCCAAGTGGCTGGGACTACAGGCACGTGCCACTGCGCCTGGCTAATTTTTGTATTTTTAGTAGAGACAGAAATCTAATTTTGCCATGTTGGCCAGGCTGGTCTTGAACTCATGATCTTAGGTGATCCACCCACCTCAGCCTCCCAAAGTGCCGGGATTACAGGCATGAGCCATGACGCCCAGCTTATTTTAGTACTCATCATATTATGTTAAAGATCTTATCTCCTACAGTAGGCTGTGATTTCCACGTCATGAAGAACTCTATGGTTTTTGTGCATCTAACAGCTAATATTTACATTATAATGTTTGTGTGCCAACTCTGTATAAGCACTATTCTAGGAACTCAGTAAATGTTTGCATTGAATTCAGTTTGTGTTAGGAGTTGTATTAAAGCTGTACACCACCTTATAGTTTATAAAACGTGTATATTCATTGTCTCATTTGATTTGGAAATCAACTGAGTGCTGCGAATGAGAAAAATCAAAGCCCAGGGAAAACTGTAACTAGTCCAGAATCACACAGCAGTTAATGGCTGAACATCCAGGCTGAACTTTGCCAGTGAGTGGCTGAATATTCATGAAATTCTGATGCCTCCATAGAGCGGGTTAGAATTTGGCTGCAGAATTTGGACCTGTGTATTGAAACATGAAGAGAAAGGGAAGTGTTTCTTCATGAGTTATTTTTGGATGAAGGCTTTTTGCGATCGGAGGCTTCATCCCCTGGAGCTCAACAATAGCATTCCTTGGGGGAGTGAGAAGATGATGAATGGTCATTAGTTTGCTTGCCTCACCCAGATTCCATTCCTACCTCCCAGAATTTTCCCTGTTCCCACCCAGTTCCACAGTAACAATCAATCCCAATCAGTGGCTGTACTTCATTTTTTGGATCAAGGAATACCCCTCCCTTTTCTGTCTTCCTCCTTAGGGTTTTGGATAGGAGCCCTTTAATTGATGTTGACTAAAGAACTGGAGGCCAGCCCCTGCATACCGGGAATGCCAGTGGCTTTGTTAGTTGAGGAGAGCACTGCATTAGCAATGCCCTCTAAATCCCAGAGCAGGTGGAGGAAATCTAATTAACATTTAGTAAGCCAAGGTCCCTTGGGGAGTTTCTGATAAAGAAAAGGTCAGTGCAAACTGAGAAGGAACACTGATAGACTTCATTTTCCTAGTGGGAACTTTCTGAAATGAACTGGGGATTAGGTGAGCTGGATTTTAATGCCTGCACTACCAGTGGCTTTTTAAGCATAGTCAAGTCCCTCTGCTTATCTGAAGTTTCAGTTTCTTGTCTGTGTCTAGTCCTTTACCATACTCCCTTTCCTACACAAATATTTGTTTCATAAGAGTGGAAGGGACCTCAGATCATCAAGTTGCGATCACCTTGGGGTGACAGGTGCACCAAAATCTCAGAAATAGCCACTAAAGATCTTATTCACGTAAGCAAACACCACCTATTCCCCAAAACCTTATTGAAATAAACAAAATCGTATGACTGCAGCCATTCCTGCCCTTGTATTCCAAGCATAGCATTGCCACCTACTTGCAAAATACTATATTATTTTTTTTAAAAAGGTGCTACCACCTGGGAAGCTTTTTCCAACATTCCATATGTCCAAATCTCACTCTATGTCTACTGAATCTTCTGTTATGAGTAGATAAGTAGCAAATATGTGTAGTTTAGGAAAAATTTCCTAGGAAATTTTGATAAAATCCCTAGGTTTATGCTTTTTTGGAGAACTTGATGGGATACAACAAACTCAAGACCTAGCACAGTGTTTGTTTCCCATATCATAGTTGCTTAGTAGTATGTTTGGAGGGGAATTTCTGGGGGATATTAAGTGAGAAGCTAGAGGTGGAATAACCATTGCACCAATGAGCATTTTACAAAATGGGGATTGAGATCTATTAGTGATGAAATCAATAGTAATGAGTTGCTACCAGCATTTAAAAAATGAAATAGAATACAAAAAGTAGCATGTATTGTGTCGAGTTAAGGATATTGAAACTTTTAAGTTTACTGTATTTATAGATACTGTGCTGCAATTTAAAAGACATTTTTTATTGGATTTTGGTCAAAAGCCATTGACTTAGACAGGGATGTGTATTAGAGTAAAGATGGTTCTAAGGGGAAGTAGTATAGAGAAGCAATATGGGAGCCAGATGCAGTGGCTCATGCCTGTAATCTCAGCACTTAGGGAGGTAGAGGCGGGAGGACAGTTTGAGGCCAGGAATTCGAGAAGCAACATGGAAATGACACTAGGGAAAGTAGGTTCCAGTCTTTACCCAAGCTCTTTGACTTTGAGCAAATCACATTTTTCTCCTGGACCTTAATATTCTTTGCTCATTGCCCTTAGTACCCTCTGCCTAACTTCAACCCCACATCTGCTTGGCAAAAATTAACTCAAATATCTCTTCTTAACACCTATGTAATTCTAGCATACAGTAAGTGCTTATAAATATATGTTAAATGGGTGAGAGCCTTTCCCTTAGGTCTGTGGGTACTTTCTTTGGGCCCGTATATCTCTACTCCATTTACAACTCTATAGCCTTTTAAGAAAATATATTTCTAAGCTGGGCACAGTGACTCATGCCTATAATTTTAGCACTCTGGGAAGCTGAGGCAGGTGGATTGCTTGAGCTCAGGAATTTGAGATCAGTCTAGGCAACACGGCAAAACCTCACTTTACAAAAAATACAAAAATTAGCATGTCATAGTGGTCCCACCTACTCAGGAGGCTGAAGTGGGATCATTGCTTAAGCCCAGGAGGTCAAGGCTGTGATGAGTTGTAAGTGTCCCACTGCACTCCAGCCTGGGCAGAAAAGTGAAACCCTGTCTCAAAAAAAGGAAAGAAATAAAATAAATTTCTTTTTATCTTTTACTAGGTTGTGGTCCCCTGGAAAGCAGACATTTTTATTCATCTGTGTATTCTCAGTACTTAAGACAGTGCAGGCCTGGTATGTAATAGGTGCTTCATAGATGTTGGAGTGAATACACATTTTTAAAAGGAGCATGTAGTAGATGACTCAAAAAATATTTATTGAGCACCTACTATATACCAGGCAATGTGGTGGGTATGGGAAGAGATACAAATGTATGTAAGAGAACAACATCTTCCCTTGAGGAATTTAGAGGTTAATTGAAGCATAAGCACACAGAATTGCTGACAAAGTCATTAGTGTTAGTGTCTAGCTATGTCATTGCTTATGCAGCTCATGTATAACTTCTCATTTCTGTATTTGAGTATTGGTCACCAGAACCAGACAGGAAGAATGCCTTTCCATTCTGATTAATTTACTCAGGAATTAAGTAAGAAATTGTGCATCTGATATGGTGATCTAGTTCCAAGGAAGGTTAACTTGAGTTGGCAAAAGGAGCCTCATCCTTTTTATATCAGTTACTGGGAAGTTGTTTAAAAATCTCCCATTATGTCAATGGACTTGTCACTTTCTACTTGTAGTAATGGTAATTCTTGCTTTATATATTTTGAGGCCATATTACTAGGTACACATACTTTTTAGAAGTACATGACTTCTTGGGCCTTTGAACCTCCTATCTTTGTGAAGTGACCAACCCTCTTTGCCTTTTTATCTTAGTATCTTCTTTGCCTTTGCCTTTTTTACCTTAATACCTTTTTTGCTTGATTGTCGTATAGCTGCAGCAGCATTCTTTTGAGTAATGTATATACTTTATGTAATGTTTTCCATCCTTTGATTTCAACCTACCTGTGCTCTTATATTTTAGGTGTATCTTTAAAAAACAGTATGTAGTTAGATTATGTTTTAGTTGAGTCTGACAAGTCTGTCTTTTAACTTAGGAATTTAGTTAATTCACATTTATTATGGTTAATAGAGTGAGAGTCTTCATCTTTTAAATGTTGAATTATATTGATTTACATTTACTGTGATTATGGAAGTGTTTTGATTTATTGCAACCATGTAGTATTGTATCTTACACTGAATTTTTCTGTTTTTTTTTTTTTTTTTTTAATCTTACCTTTTGGATTGAGTATTTTGTTTCCTTTTTCTAATTTTCTTTTTATCCCTCTGATTATTTGTAAGTTACACTTTGTCTACTTCAATAGAAGTTATTCTAGATATATTCATACTTATTAAATATTTAAATTTAATAGATATACATACACATGGTTTATACACTAAATATTTGAAAAGTATACTGTGAGAAGTCACCTCTCTATCCTTCTGGCCTCCATCTGCTCAGTTCTACTACCCCAATGTATTTGTCTTTATAATATATGTTAGCCCATATATTCTAATACAGATTATAAATGTACATTTTTATTGTTTAACTCTTCCATTTATACAAATAAAGGACCACTTTCTCTATACTTGCTTTCTTTTCTTCATGTATATCTTGATGTTCTATGTTGAAACATGAAGACTTCCCCGTGCCTTTATAAAAAGCAGTTAAGTGGTATTACATCAATTGGTGAAGGCATAACTAAGTCTTGATTGATGGCCATTTACATTATTTCCAATATTACTCTTTTAAATAGATCACAAAATGCATATATGTCATCGTGCACATGTTAGTTTATCTCTAGGATAAATTCCTGGCATTGCCTGGTTAAAGGACATACATTCTTATACTTTTGATAGATTATATGTAGTTTTGCCACATTGCCTTCCAAAGGGTTTGTGACTATTTACACTCCTGCCTGTTTTCCCACAGTGTTTCCAAGATGGTTACCAAACTTCTGGACTTTCTGCCCATCTAATAAAAGTAACATTTCAGTGTATTTTTAATTTTTATTCCTTTTGTAAGTCAACATTGATCTTTTCACATGTTTAAAAAATCATTTTATTTTTCTGTGAACAATGGGTTCATATTCTTTGCTCATTTTTTTTGCAGGGTTCATGGTCTTATTGATTTGTAAGAGCCTTTATGTAAGAGATTAGCCCTTTGTAATAGGAATTGTGAAGTTTAGCAAAATAGTTATGACTTCTAACCCAAGTTATCATATTTTTCCTTGTTTTGCCTATAGGGATGTATGGGGTTGTGTGTTGGTGTTGCCATGCAGGATTTGAAAATAGTTTTCATTTTTATATTTATAGATTTTTGTGCAGTCACTGTAAAAATCATTGTTATAGCTTCTGGATTTTAGGTAATAGACTTTCCTACTTGTAGGTTACAAAAGACATGTGCTATGTTTTATAATTTCATTTTATATTACATTTAAATCTCTGATCCAGTTGGAATTTTTCCTGATCTATGCTTAGAGGTACAGGTTCAACTTTATTTCAGCTTTATTTGTAACAATGTCATTAAATCTTTCCCATGGATTTGAGGTGCTACTTCTGTCATAATCTAAGCATTTTATTCATTAGTAACCATTTGTGAACTCAGTATTGCATTGGTGGGTCTGTATGTGTGTGTGTGTGTGTGTGTATAATATATAGCAATACACTTTGTTTTGATTAATGAGGTATGTTTTACCATATGGTTGTAATTGTGTCCTCTTATTGCTGTTCTTGTTTTTCTTTAGGAACTTTACAATTATATTCTCTTATTTAAAACAAATGTGATAGTTTTTTTTTTCTCTGAGACTGAGTTTTCACTCTGTTGCCTAGGCTGGAGTGCAGTAGCGTAATCTCAGCTCACTGCAACTGCCGCCTCCCAGGTTCAAGCTGTTCTCCAGCCTCAACCTCCTGAGTAGCTGGGACTACAGGCACATGCCACCATGCTCCTCTAAGTTTTGTGTTTTTAATAGAGACGGGGTTTCACCATGTTGGCCAGGCTGGTCTGTAACTCCTGATCTCAGGTGATCCACCTGCCTCAGCCTCCCAGAGTGCTAGGATTACAGGCATGAGCCACCACACCCACCCAAAAATATGGTGTTTTTTATTGAGTTTATGTTAAATTAATAAATTCACTTAGGGAGAATTGAGCTCTTTATCAGCACATGTATTGTAATTTTTTTAATGTGGCCTAAAGTACAGCAATATATTTACTCTATTAGTTTCTTTTTTCTTTCTTCTTTTTTTTCTTTTTTTGTAAAAACAGGGTTTTGTCATGTTGCCCAGGCTGGTTTTGAACTCCTGGGCTCAAGCAGTCTGCCAGCCTTGGCCTCCCAAAATGCTAGGATTACAAGCATGAGCTATCACGCCAGGTCTGTATTAGTTGCTTGTAGTTGCTGTAACAAATGACCACATATGTGTTGGCTTAAGACAATAGAAATTTATTTTCCCACAGTTAGGCCAGAAGTCCAAAATCCAAGTGTCACAGCACTGTGTTTCTTCTGAAAGCACAGGGGAAAATCTTTTGCCTCTTTTGGCTCCACATGTTCCTTGGTTCATGGTTGCATCACTCCGTTCTCTGTCCATGGTTACACTATCTCTTCCTCCTCTCTCTTGTGTCCCTCTGTCTGTTCTCCCTGCCTGTTCTGTCTCTCTATGTGTTCTCCCTCTCTCTCTGTCTTATGTGAATACATATGATTACATTTAGAATTTACCTGATTTCTCCAAGAGAAGTGCTGTCTGTGAATATTATCTTATATAACCTAAGGGTCTGTCACTCTTAATCACATCTTATGCCATATAAGGTAATATTCACAGGTTCCAGGGATTAGGACATGGGCATATCTTTTGGGGAGCGAACATTCAACACACTATACCCTTCTTCCAAATAATGTAAGAATCTTTGCATACCTAAACTCGAATGACTCCTCCTATGTTATTTTTGGCTGGTATTTTCTATTTTATTTATACCTATATAAAGTAATATTCTTGTTTTACACTGGAAGTGTTCAGATTTCCCACATATTTATCAATGTCTATGCTCATCTTTGTTTTCTTTTATGTCAGACTTTCCATCTGGGATTATTTTTCTTCCTAAAATAAATCCTTTAGAACTGCCTATATATCTGTGGTAGTCTGTTTGTCTGAAAATATCTTTATTTTGCATTCATTGAGTTTCATTGGCTATTGACTTCTGCATTGAAAGTTATTTTTTCTTGCCACATTGAAAAATTATTCTGTGATCTTCTAGACGTCACTGTTACTGTTCAGGAGTTAGCTGATAGTCTAATTGCCATCCTTCTGCAGATGATCTCGTTTCTCTTTTAATGTCTTCTTTTTTGTCTTTGGTGTCCTTCAGTTTCATTACAATAGGTGATTTCTTTTTATCCTGCTTGACATTTGTTGAGCTTATTGGATATGAGATTTGATATTCTTTCAGTGGTTCTGAAAATGTATAAAGGCATGGAATAATACCTTTCTCCCCCTCTCTTAATTATTGAACTTCAGTTACAAGATTGGATATATGTTAGACTCTTTCTTACTCTTATCATCCGTGTCTCTAAATGCTCATATTTTTCATATCTTTAGTTCTTGGTCACATTCTGTGGAATTTCTTTGGATTGCTCTTCCAGTTGACTAACTCTTTAGCCCTATCTAATCTTCTGTTTAACTTAACCATTGACTTTTTCATTTCAATTAGAATTTTCATTTTTGGACATTCAGTTTGGTTTGTTTTCAAAAGTAGTT
Source organism: Plecturocebus donacophilus (assembly GCA_004027715.1). Classification (NCBI taxonomy): domain Eukaryota; kingdom Metazoa; phylum Chordata; class Mammalia; order Primates; family Pitheciidae; genus Plecturocebus; species Plecturocebus donacophilus. The sequence continues at coordinate 19,264 of PVKP010038564.1, forward strand.
GTTTTTAATACTCTCTTGTTTGCTAATTTTTTCAAGTCTTCTAAATCATAAAAATTTTATATTCTGTCTCTAATTCCAATATGTGAAGTCTTTGAAGATGTGATTCTGTCATCCGTTTTTCTTTGCTGTCATCAGTTATGGTATTATGGCTTATTTCCATATATGTTTTTGTTTTACTTTTTTTTTTTGAAACAGGATCTTGCTCTGTCGCCCAGGCTGGAGTGCAGTGGCACAGTCTCAGCTCACTGCAACTTCCACCTCCAGGGTTCAAGCGGTTCTCCTGCCTCAGCCTCCCAAGTAGCTGGGATTACAGGTGCCCGTCACCATGTCTGGCTAATTTTTGTATTTTTAGTAGAGACAGAATTTTACCATATTGGTCAGCTTGTCTTGAATTCCTGACCTTGTGTAAGCCACCATGCTTGGCCTGTTTTACTCAAGAGCCAATGTTCCTTAGGAATTTACCTGTGGAGGCTATTTGAGGCCTATGTTAAACATTTATTAGAGACAGCTGCTTCCAGTAGCCTCAGGACATTATTAATCCTAGACTGCTTTTAGATCTTCACTTGAAGTAGCATGGATTTGGTCGCAAACTTGCATTAGAGCCAGATTTTGGTTACAGACTTTTAGGAGAGACATTACTTCTTTTCTAGTGGTCAAGACAGGTCATTTTTTTTTTTTTTCGGTCCTTTTCAGTGCTGCAGATACATTGCTCACCTGTCAGTCATCACAGTTGTCACTAGTGTTTCTTACATAACCACAGGGCAAAAATGGCTTTGGTGCTGTCTTTCTTTTCAGGATTTCTGCTTTCACTTATTTTTTTTTTATTGTGATGAAACATATATCACATCAAAATTATTTTTAAGGGAACAGTTCAGTGGCATTAAATGTATTCACATTGTTGCATGACCATCACCACCATCCATCTCCAGAACTTCTCATTTTATACAAAACTGAAACTGTATACCCTTCAAACAATAACTCCCTATTACCGCCTACTCACCCACCCTCAAACCCTGGCAACCATTGTTCTACTTTCTGTCCTTATGAATTTGACTCTGGGTACCTTATATAAGTGGGATCATATAGTATTTGTCCTTTTGTGACCAGCTTATTTCACTTAGCGTAAGTCTTCAGAAATCATCCATGTTATAACATTTCAGAATGCCGTTCCTTTTAAGGCTGAAATCACATTCCATTTTATGTATATACCATGTTTTGTTTAACCACTCATTGTCAGTGAACATTCAGGTTGCTTCCACCTGCTTTCATTTAACTTTTGTTCTCTATAGATTACTTCTTGACATCATAACTCATTTTAAAAATTAATATTTAAGAATATTTAGCTTTTAAATTATTTTCTTTGGGAGTGTCATTTATGATATCTAGGCTAACTTACTGCTCCAAAGTCTTATACCTACTGTATGTGGACCAGAAGACAACTAGAAAGGACATATTTTGACTTTCTTTTGGGATGCTTGAAAGGGAAGATTCTGAGATATGAAACACTATGTAGTTTTGCATGTTTTTTTTTTTTAA
>PVKP010038565.1:0-19903 GCA_004027715.1 Plecturocebus donacophilus
AAAAAAAAAAAAAAAAAAAAAGCACAACAATAACTGGACACAGTGGCCCACTCCTCTAATTCCAGCACTTTGGAAGTCCAAGGTAGGCAGATACTTGTGGCCAGGAGTTCAAGACCAGCCTGACCAACATGGTGAAGCCCCGTCTCTACTAAAAAAAAATACAAAAATTAACCAGGTGTGGTGGTGAGCACTTGTAGCCTCAGCTACTTGGGAGGCTGGGACAGAAGAATTGCTTGAACACAGGAGGCGGAGGTTGCAGTGAGCCAAGATCAGGCCACTGCACTCCAGTCTGGGCGACAGAGTGAGACACCATCTCAAAAAAAATAATAATAAATCAAATAAAATAACTTTTTAAAAAATAACAATAATGAATAATAAAGAGAAGCAGTTGATGTTGGAGTAGATGCAAGCAAAGCTGCCACGATCAGGAACTTGGAAACTTTCTGTCTGTGCATGGGATTGACCAGCCAGACGTGTTACCATCCTGCCCTGGCCACCAGGAGCCTGGAGGTAAGACTAATCCAGGCCCCTTTCAACTCAGAGATTTGACTTCCTCCTTCCCTCTTGTTTACAAGGCATTACCGGAACGTCCAAGAGCTACAAAGGGTGGTGTTGATGTGAAACATATGCTTTCATTTTTTTATTTTTAATTAAGCTTTTTAAGTTTGTAATCAGAAAACTTGGGTTTCGGGGCCTGGCGCAATGTGGCTCACACCTGTAATCACAGCGCTTTGGGAGGCTGAGACAGGCAGATCATGAAGTCAGGAGATTGAGACCATCCAGGCCAACATGGTGAAACCCTGTCTCTACTAAAAATACAAAAACATTAGCTGGGCGTGGTGGCCGGCACCTGTAGTCCCAGCTACACAGGAGGCTCAGGCAGGAGAACTGTAAGAGGCTGAGGTTGCAGTGAGCTGAGATAGAGTCACTGCACTCCAGCCTGGAGACAGAGTGAAACTCTAGCTTAAAAAAAAAAAAAAAGTCAAAAAAAAAAAAAAAAAGAAAGAAAACTGGGGTTTCATTTTTGAGGTCCTGATTTCAGGAAGAAAATGCAAAACGCTAACAGGGACAAGCAAGATCAGCCAGAACCACGTTGGTGCCCCCTCATTTACGTACTTGTGAATATTTGCAGGATACATCGCCTGAGGACTAGGAGCATGTGACTGATTTGTATTACAGCTGACACCATGGAAAGAGGGTGGAGGGTGACCAGGGGAATGTTTTTAGGTGTGATGCTATAAAACTCATCCAGAATGTTGGACACAACTGAAAAACACCATCAGCCAGGCACGGTGGCTCACGCCTGTAATCCCTGCACTTTTGGAGGCTGAGGTAGGCAGATCACTTGAGATCAAGAGTTCGAGACCAGCCTGGCCAACATGGTGAAACCCCCCCATCTCTACTAAAAATACAAAAATTAGCCGGGCATGGTGGCAGGCGCCTGTAATCCCAGCTACTCAGGAGGCTCAGACAGGAGAATTGCTTGAACCCAGGAGGCTGAGGTTGCAGTGAGCCAAGTGAGGTGCACCACTCCACTCCAGCCTGGGCAACAGAGAGAGACTCCGTCTCAAAAACAAACAAACCAAAAAACAAAACAAAAACAAACAAAAAGCACCATCACCACCACCACCTGCCCTGGGATGAGAAAGGTGATCGTAATCCAGGTTTAGGAGATGGCCATTGCCGGGGTGCCTGGGTGGCTGGAGGTGACGTGGATACTGGTAAGCACTGCACTATACTGCATACAAAAATATTTAACTACATCTCTACCAGTCTTTAAATAGATGCTGCTCCATCTCTCCTCACACCCCAAAATCTGTCTCTTCTGGCCCCTTCTAGAGACCTCCTGGAGCTTCTTAAAATCCAGCTGCTAAAGGGCTAAGTCTGGCATAGCTAGGGTCCAGGACCTTGTTTCAGAGTCAAAGCTGGTATCCGTTGTGAGACATTTTGAATATTGCCCCTACTTATACCAATGACTGTAATATGTGTTGGCACAGGCATCTGGAAGGAGCTTTGCTGTGGCAATGCTTGAAGGCTGATCCACTGAATCTGAGAGTGAGTTCTGGTACATGGGAGGGGGGGCCATGGCATGAAACCCGTTCCTAGACATCGAAATTTGATTTATTAACTTTGGCAACAGATACAGGCCATCTTGCCAACAAACTTTCTGAAATTGAAATCGCATGAAACTTTCCTAGCTCCTCCTGCTAGTGCCACACACGCCCTTTTCTTTCTAAGGCAGCAAATTCACTTAAAAATAATTAAAAAAAGATTGATGGGATTTTGGAATTGTAATGAAAAATATGATCTCATTAGTAAGTCATGAGTCAGGGCCAGGCACTCTGTCAGATGTACGCACTTCTGCATAATTAGAAGCTGATGCGAGGAGAGCTAATAATGGCATGAATTAAAAAATTAAAATGGTTTCCCTTTATACTTTTTTGGCTGTGCTAAAATTCTTCCTTTTGCAAAGATTCAGAAAGAGATCCCTTTCAAAAGACCCTATCACATGCAACTGAGTTGATGACAAAGAAAATGGTGGTGAAAGAATTAAAAGGGTGGCTGGGCGCGAAGGCTCACGTCTGTAATCCCAGCACTTTGGGAGGCTCAGGCAGCTGGATGACCTGAGGTTAGGAGTTCAAGACCAGCCTGATCAATGTGGTGAAACCCTGTCTCTACTAAAAATACAAAAGTTAGCCGGGTGTGGTGGTGTGTGCCTGTAGTCCCAGCTACTCAGGAGGCTCAGACAGGAAAATCGCTTGAACCTGGGAAGGCGGAGGGTGCAGTGAGCCGCGATCGTGACACTGCACTCCAGGCTGGGCGACAGAGCAAGAATACGACTCAAAGAGAAAAAAAAGAGAATTGAAAGGGCTAAATGGATTTCCACTAAATCCCCCGGAGAATTCTCATTTAGGCTACAAGTCCAGGGTGAGAACTGCTCTAATTCACTTGTCTTCAAGAAGGTAAATACACACCTGAGGGGAATGTTTTGAAAAGAGCCACTGGCTCAATCAGGTAAATGCCACATAGTCTCTGATTTAACCACAGAATAAATCAGTTACCCAGCAGAAGCAGGATTCATGCTTTTCCAGGCAGCAGTGAGTTTGGAGTGAGACACAGCAGGCAGCACCCTCACCTCTGCCTCTTCAGGCGGGGTGACCCTGACTGACTGCATTAGTCTAAGCCGTGATTTACTCATTGGTAAAAATAAGAATAAGGAAACCAGCCTCTCAGGTTTATTGCAGAAACAAAATCACATAACATTTAGAGGGCAGGCATTCATTAAAAATTATTTATGCTTTCATGAAAAATATTGCAGAGGAAATGAACAAAATGTACCTTTTTGAGACGGAGTCTCACTCTGTCACCCAGGCTGGAGTGCAGTGGTGTGATCTCAGTTCACTACAACCTCTGCCTCCCGGGCTCAAGTGATCCTCCCACCTCAGCCTCCCACATAGCTGGGACCACAGGTGTGTGCCACCACCCCTGGCTAATTTTTTGTATTTATGGTAGAGATAGGGTTTTGCCATGTTGGCCAGGTTGGTCTTGAACTCCTGAGCTCAAGCGATCGGCTTGCCTTGGTCTCCCAGAGTGCTGGGATTACAGGTGTGAGTCACTACGCCTCTAATAAAAATAGAAAATTAGCAGGGTGAGGTGGCTCGTGCCTATAATCCCAGCTACTTGGGAGGCTGAGGCAGGAGAATCGATTGAACCTGGGAGGTGGAGGTTACAGTGAGCTGAGATCACACCACTGCACTCCAGCCTGGGCAACAAGAGAGAAACTCAAAAAAAAAAAAAAAAAAGAAAAAGAGAAAGAAAAAAAAAAATGGAACATTTTCTCTTCTTTTTCTTTGGATGGGGTCTCGCTCTGTGGCCCAGGCTGGAGTGCAGCGGCTCTATCTGGGCTCACTGCAACCTCCGCCTCCCAGGTTCAAGTAACACTGTATTTTCCCATACCTGCCCTCTCCTCCTCCCTGAATGTGAGCCCCTCTCTGTCTCCTGCTGGTGTCCCTTCCCTTCCCTTGACACGCTTCCTGTCAGGACCCCTCCTCTCTTTCCACAGAGCCTTCTGGCTAACACCCATCACCTCCCCTGTGCCAAACCCTATGCGGGGGCTCAGCACACATTATCTGATGCAAAACATTTTTTAGGATGGGCGTGGTGTCTTACCTGTAATCTGTACTTTGGGAGGCCGAGGTGGGCGGGTCCAGAGGTGGGCAGGTCCCGAGGTGGGCAGAGACCAGGAGTTTGAGACCAGCCTGGTTAACGTGGTGAGACCCCCGTCTGAAAGGGCAGCTGGGTAAACTGGTTCACGCCTGTAATCCCAGCACGTTGGGAGGCCGAGGTGGGTGGATCACCTGAGGTCACAAGTTTGAGATCAGCCTGACCAATATGGTGAAACCCCATCTCTACTAAAAATACAAAAATTAGCCGGGCATGGTGGTGTCTGCCTGTAATCCCAGCTACTTGGGAGGCTGAGGCAGGAGAATCGCTTGAACCTGGAGGCAGAGGTTGCAGCGAGCTGAGATCACGGGAGACTTTATCTAAAAAAAAAAAAAAATATATATATATATATACCTTTTTTTAGTGGAAGGCTCCCTCCAGAGCTGTGCTGCATGGTGGTGGTTTGTTTCTATAAATGTGCACCAGAACTTGAAATCAGTATCCTGTTAGTTCTTTGTTACCCACCAGCTTTTTCAATTCATCACGTGTCACCTTGGTGTAAAACCCCACACACTCTTTCAGTTTGTCTTTCTGTTTCATTACTTTTTACATCTCTTCCTCCATGTCATCTACTCCAGTCCCGGTCATGGCCGTATTTATTGAAGGCTCTGGCATGGGTTGTCACAGTCTTTCATTCTAGCCCACGTCCCTGTCAGCCTCAGTGACTGCAGTGCCCATTCATGTCTGCGTGAAACTCTGGTCTCAAGCTTCCTTCCCCTCCAGCTCTGTCTTCACCTGCTTTCTCCTTTCTCCACCTGTTCCAATGGTACATCTAAGCCTTGCCAGTCCCAAGACTACAGGTCCGCATCAGAAATACATTCTTGGACTGGTGTGGAGGCTTGCACCTGTAATCCCAACACTTTGGGAGGCCAAGGCAAGCGCAATGCTTGAGAGGAGGTCAAGACATTGTCTCCACAAAAAATACAAAAATTAGCTGGGCATGGTGGCATGAACCCGTAGTCCCAGCTGCTTAGGAGGCTGAGGCAGAAGGCTGGCTAAGCCCAGGAGGTGGAGGTTGCTGAGAGTTGGGATTGCGCCCCTGTACTCCAGCCTGGGAAACAGAACCAGACCCTGTCTCAAAACAAACAAAACAGACAACCGCTTTCAAACTCTACCTTCTTATTTTTGCAGTTCTCCCAGACTACCATGACCACCTCCACAACCACCTGAATAGAAGTGGTAAGTGTGAGGTTTGCTTCCGAGGATAAAATGAAGAAACGGAGGCCAAGCACCAAAATAATCCAATGCAAGGGACTCTATTCAGGCTCCCAGGTGAGGTTCTGCAGTCCAGACAGGAGGGGCTGGAGAAATCGCACGGACGCCTCTCAGACAGGGGGTTTTATAGGGAGTGAAACAGCTCGATTGGTTGAGGGAGAGCAAGACTGCTACTGGGTAAGTTACAAGCCTTGACCTAGGACTTGGCTTGTTGTTGGTTGGAATTACTTGCCTGCTATTGGTTGTTAAAGCTCGACTGCTATTGGTTGTTAAAACTCAGCTGCTATTGGTTGTTAAGGCTTAGCTGCTATTGGTTATTAAAGCTTAGCTGCTATTGGTTATTAAGAAGCTATGACTGCAGTACCTTGTTTGCATACTGGGCTCTTTAAGAAAAAACCAGGCTGTGCGAGCAAGGGAGAAGGGAACATGCCCGAACATGTCTGAGCTTGCTCGGGGCTTGTAAAAGGGAAAAGAAGAGAGGGGCGGGGGACGCGTCCGAGCTCCCAGCAAGGCAACCAGTAAGAGTGAACGTCTTTCCTCATTCCTAATTTCAAAGGGACCAATGTTCACATTTGTTATCTTTTTTTTTTTCTGAGATGGAGTTTCCTCTGTTGCCCAGGCTGGAGTGCCATGGGCAATCTCAGCTCACTGTAACCTCCCCCTCCTGGGTTCAAGCAGTTTTCCTGCCTCAGCCTCCCCAGTAGTTTGGATTACAGGTGCTCGCCACCACACCTGGCTGATTTTTGTATTTATATTAGAGATAGAGTTTCGCCATGTTGGCCAAGCTGGTCCTGAATTCCTGACCTCCAGTGATCCACTCACCTCAGCCTCCCAAAGTGCTGGGATTACAGGCACGAACCACCAATCCTGGCCATTCTTTTTTTTTTTGGAGACGGAATTTCGCTTTTGTCATCCAGGCTGGAGTGCAATGGTGTGATTGCAGCTCTTTACAACCTCCGCCTCCTGGGTTCAAGTGATTTTCCTGCCTCAGCCACCTGAGTAGCTGGGATTCTAGGCATGCGTCACCATGCCCGGCTAATTTTTGTTTTTTTAGTAGAGACAAACTTTCACCATATTGGCCAGGCTGGTTTCGAACTCCTGACTTCAGGTGATCCACCCACCTCGGCCTCCCAAAGTGCTGGGATTACAGGCGTGAGCCACTGCGCCCAGTCACATTTCTTTTTTTTTTAGACTGAGTGTCTCTGTCACCCAGGCTGGGGTGCAGTGGTACGATCTCAGCTCACTGCAACCTCCACCTTCCAGGTTCAAGCAATTCTCGTGCTTCAAGCGATTCCCAGCCTCCCGAGTAGCTGGGATTACAGGCGCCCACCACCATGGCTGACTAATTTTTGTATTTTCAGTAGAGTTGGGGTTTCACCTTGGACCTTGCCTCGCTTGTGCTGCCAAAATGTAATGCAACGCTGTGCCACAGTTGGCCAGGCCGGTCTCAAACTCCTGACCTCAGGATCCACCTGCCTCAGCCTCCCAAGTGCTGGGACTACAGGCTTGAGCCACAAAGCCTGGCCCACATTTCTCTATTCAGTATATTCGCATAGGTGAATTTTATCCAACGTTTTAATGCATCTATTTAGATGGTAACATAGTTTTCTCCTTTATTTTGCTAATGCGCTGAATGACATTGTTTTTAGTAAACCAGTTTAACATTCATAGCATACAGTCAAATTGGTCATGTTGCATTAGTTTTCTTATATATTTGTAGAACTGGTTTCACAATACGTTATTTGGCATTTTTGCATCTCTGTTTATGAATGATATTGGCCTGTAATTAATTTTTTTATATACTTTTTTTTTAAACTTTTTAAAGAGATGGGGTTTGGCCGGGCATGGTGGCTCACGCCTGTAATCCAAGCACTTTGGAGGCCAAGGCAGGCGGATCACCTGAGGTTGGGAGTTCAAGACCAGCCTGACCAACATGGTGAAATCCCGCCTTAAAAAAAAAAAAGAGATGGGGTTTCTCCATGTTGGCCAGGCTGGTCTCAAACTCCTGACCTCAGGTGACCCGCCCACCTCGGCCTCCCAGAGTGCTGGGATTACAGGCATGAGCCACCTCGCCTGGCCAAATAGTTTTTTTAAAGTAATGTCCTTGATAGGTTTTGCTACAAAGTTGTGATAGCCTCATAAAATGAATTGGCAAATATACTCTTTTTCACTTCTCTGGCAGAATTCGTGTGAGACTGGTTTTAGTTCTTCCTTATACGTTGATAAAATTTATAGAAAAAGCCATCTGGGCTTAGAGTGTTATTTGGGGGAAGATTTTTTTGTTTGTTTGTTTTATTTCTTTTTTATGGGGGAAGATTTTTAATCACAGATTTAATCTCTTTTATAGTCATAGGACAATTCAAGTTTTCTTTTTTTTTTTTCCATTCCAACTCTAGCAGAGATAATTCAAGTTTTCTATGTCTTTTTGTGTTCATTTTGTTTTTAGGAAAAATTTTCAATCTTTACATAAAGTTATTTAAAGTATATGCCTATATTTTTAATATCTGCAGGATCTGTAGTGATGTTCCTTTTTCATTCCAATCATATTATTTTGGTTCCTCTTCTCCCTTTTTCTTTAGCTGTCTCATCATAGATCATCAATTTGATTTTTTTTTTTTTGAGATGGAGTATGGTGGTGCGATCTCGGCTCACTGCAACCTTCGCCTCCCGGGTTCAAGTGATTCTCCTGCCTGAGCCTCCCGAGTAGCTGGGACTACAGGCCCCCACCACCATGCCTGGTTAATTTTTGTATTTTTAGTAGAGACAGGTTTCACCGTGTTGGCCAGGCTCCTCTCGAATTCCTGACTTGGTCATCTGTCCATCCTGGCCTCCCAAAGTGCTGGGATTATAGGCATGAGCCACCATACCCAGCCAATTATTTTTTTAAAGAATCAATTTTTGTCCAGGTGCAGTGGTTCACACCTGTAATCCCAGCACTTCGAGAAGCCAAGGTGGAAAGATCACTTGGATCCAGGAGTTTAAGACCAGTCTGGGCAACATAGTAAGACCTGTTCTCTATAAAAAATAGAAAACTGAACTGGACGTGGTAGTGTGAGCCTATAGCTCCAGCTTCTTGGCAGGCTAAGATGGGAAGAGGAGTTGAGCCTGGGAGGCTGGGATGTTCAGTCTGCTGGGAGCCATGATTACACCACTGCACTCCAGCCTGGCTAACACTAAAACCCTGTCTCAGAGGAAAAAAAAAGAACGAGTTTTATGCTTTACTGATTTTCTCTATTTTCTCTTTGTTTTCTGTTTCATTAAGATATGCTGTTATTGGCCTGAAGCAGGAGTGTCCATGAACAAACCTCTCGAACACCGAACTGGGAAGGAAGGGGCTTTTTATTCGGCCGGGAGTCTTGGCAGACTCGTGTCTGGAGAACGAACCTCCGCGACTAGAAAATCCTGGCCCCCTTTTTAAAGGCTCACAATCTTAGAGGCTACATGTGAGAGGGTCGTGATCCATGAGGTAAGCGAGGGGTACATGACTTAGGTGGGGGTCTAACGGTGATTAAGCAAGAACAACCCCTTCCGGGGAAGATTCGTCCCCACCATGCCAGTGATCTGTAGACAGGATAGGAACCGGGAAGGGGGTTTCATCTTTAACCTCCAGGTCCGGCTGGTGGCACCTGTTCTGTCTTCTCCACTGACCTTGTGCTTCTATTTTCGACTTTTACTTCTCCTTTTGAAATGCTAGGCTAAGGGGAAGTGGTCTTAGAAGCTTACGAGGAGGGGTCTCCTTCCTCAACCCCCCCTTTGAGAACCTCACCTGTAACACTGATGATAGTTCTCACCTTTATTCTCATTTTCATCTTCCTGATCCTCTAAAGAAATTGACTGATGGCCGGGCGTGGTGGCTCACACCTGGAATCCCAGCACATTGGGAGGCCGAGGCGGGTGGATCACTTGAGGTCAGGAGTTCGAAACCAGACTGTCTCTCCACTGTCCTTATGTGCAAAGAGAAAAAAAGAAAGAAAAAGAAAGGAAAAAAAGAAACCAGACTGTCCAACATGGCGAAACCCTGTCTCTATTAAAAAAAAAAAAAAAGAACATGTTAAAAAAAAAAAATTGATTGATAATGATTCATACAATATATTTGTTCCTATCTGAGGGAACCACAGCCCTCCTCACTGGAAGGATAGGCATTGATGGCTGCACAGGCATCCAACCTTAGGGTGACGTGTTTCGGGCTTCCCTTTTCCTCTGTTTTAGCTATTAACTTAGTAGGGCTGTTCCATCGCCCTGCCAGGAGTTTAATTTCAAAAGCTGTATGCATAGGGGATTCTGATAGATTGTAGCAGACATCGGGTTGTCCACCCCCTGGGTGACACACCTTATACTGAGTACCATAATATAAACTGTGGAACAAAACAATGGCAGTAACTTTCCATTCTGCCTTAGTAACCTGGTGCACACACAAAGCATTCTCCAAAGTCAGTTAACGTCCCTACTGTGTAAGTCCAAATTTTAAGAAGAAAAACTTCCACAATGAGTTTCCTCATGCTTCGGCTGTGCATGGACCAGCCAGCTCCCGGGATGTGGCTGGAGCAAGGCTTGTGGTCCTTCTCAAGGTGATGGGTCTGCAGTCATTGCCTGGGTCTGCAGTCATTGTCTAGCTTCCCAAGTTTCAGCTGCTGCAGGCTTTACACGGCTGTGGTGGATGTGGGCTGGGAGTCCCTCTACCTTTATGGCTGTGGGAGTGGTCAGGATCACGGTCCGGGGTCCTTTCCACCGTGGCTTCAGAGGGACTACATTGTAGTCCTTTATCCACACTCAATCACTTTTCCGAAACTCTGTGGTCAGTAGACGGCGTGCCGCTTCCAAGTGATACCCAATGCCATTGCCATTTTCTGGATCAAATCAGCCACAGATGCTGGTCCGTTGTCTGAGCAGATGCACAATAGCAGTCCAGACCTGGGGATGAGATCTCCAAGAAGCATAGGGGTTACTTCATGGGCCTTTCCAGTTCTCGTCGGGAAGGTCTCTACCCACTCAGAGTAAGTGCACACCAGGATCAACAAATACTTATGTCCTCCACACTTGGGCATTTCAGTGAAATCTACCTGGAGATCTTCAAAGGGACCTGCTCCATAAGCTGAATGCCAGGGTCATATCTGTTTCTGGATTTTCCCATTGAAAAGCTAATAGTTTCTGACTCTCCGAGGCCAGCCCGATGCTAAAGGAAGCATCCTTTAAGTACAAGCAGGTGAACCAACTGTCCTCTGCTGGAGATAATCCCAGCATGTACGGGTTGGGTAAAGTTGGGTGCAAAGTCACTGTGGCCTGATTAACCAAACGCAAGTCCTGCACTGGCCTATAGTCTTTGGTCCTGGGTTTAGGGACAGGCAAGAGGGGGGTGTTCCGTGGAGACTGGCAAGGAACTATAATTCCATAGTCCTTTAAGCATTTTAGGTGGACCCGAATGCCTTCTAGGGCCTCTCGGGGAACTGGATGTTGCTTCTGCCTAACCAGCTGAGCCCCAGGCGTGACCTCAGTGAGCACAGGGGCCTGGTTGATTGCCGGTGCTGGCGGCTTCTCCTCTGCCCAGACCTTAGGCCATTGTTTGGTAGAGCGGGGGTTAGTTCTCACCCTGGTTCAGTAAGAGTCTCCACTCCTCCTCCCGAGGGACTGTGGGAGCCGTGATAATCCCTGCCGGAGGCAGTTTTAGCTGCGGGAGTCTGTAGCAGTTAAGGTGATAGTGGCTCTTAGTCTGCTTAGCACTCTCTCCCCAGGAAGGGTAGGTTGCGGCATGCGCAGGAACTGTTGTATAATCTCATGGCTTCCCACCAAACGGGTCCATGGTAGGAAAAAGCCTGCTTTTCCGAAATTCCAGTTGATAAGATGTGGCCATCCTCATTCACTCCCATGTACCGCTGCTCTCATAAAGGCTTCTGCACCCTCGCCTTGTAATCCCAGCACTCCTGCCCCAGCCGCGTAGCTGGGATTACAGACGGCCTCCACCACGTCCAGCTAACTTTTTGTATTTTTTTTTTAGTAGAGATGGGGTTTCACCATGTTGGTCAGGCTGGTCTCAAACTCCTGACCTCGTGAACGACCCTCCTTGGCCTCCCAAAGTGCTGGGATTACAGGTCTGAGCCATCGAGCTGGGCCCCCCATGTTGGTTTCTGAGAGTTCCTGTTTATCTATAGCTCCCTGTAGAAGAGCAGGGAATCCTGCCCTTAGGGCAAACGACCTTGATGTCCTCATACTTCGGTTCCTGCATATCCCTTCTGAGCCACCGCTCCCCTATGGAACATAAGCCCCGGGCGCTTTTGTTTATAAGTCTCTACTAAACGATTCTGGCCAAGAAACCGGATTTGTTGGCCTCTTTCTTTGGACTCTCAGCTTCCTGGGATTCTGGGCCCGCCGCAGAATACTCTTCAAGGTGGGAGTGGCAAACTCCACTGCAGCAGAGAATCTGTCTGTGTTCCTGCCCTTACCCAGGGCTGGGATGGGAGGCCCCTTGTCAGTTTTTAACAGAACAAGGCCAGAAGTGTGTCAAGAATCATTCATCTTGGCTGGGCGCGGTGGCTCAGGCCTGTAATCCTAGCACTTCGGGAGGCCAAGATGGGCGGATCATGAGAAGCTGAGAGTTCAAGACCAGCCTGACCAACCTGGAGAAATCCCATCTCTACTAAAAATAAAAAATTGGCCGGACATGGTGACGCATGCCTGTAATCTCAGCTACTCAGGAGGCCGAGGCAGGAAAATCGCTTGAACCTGGGAGATGGAGGTTGCAGTGAGCCAAGATCACACCATTGTACTCCAGCCCAGGCAACAAGAGTGAATCTCTGTCTCAAAAAAAGAAAAAAGAATCGTTTAACCTTCTGCAGCAAAACAAACCTCCCACCACTCCCTGGAGAACAAGACAGTTTTAGGAGGGAAAAGATGTGAGTTCTTCTGAGCTTCCAAATAACTTAATGGAGAGGCAAAAAAAAAAAAAAAAGCTTTCATATAATGAAGTAAAAAAGTCTCTGGCTAATCTGAATGTTAAAGTGATTATACCAAATTAAAAAACTCTCAAACATTTGATCTTTCCTGCTCTTGGAGGTAATAATATTAAATGTATACTTGTAATATGATTGTTCATATTTTAATCATAGATTAACAATGGCGTGTGCATGCAGCGTTTGCTTGCTTGAAGAAGTTGGTTTATAAGTGACATAGTATTAGCATATAATTTAAAACAGCTGGCTGGGGCTGGGGGCGGTGGCTCAGGCCTGTAATCCCAACACTTTGGGAGGCCGAGGCGGGTTGATTGCCTGAGGTCAGGAGTTAGAGACCTACTGGTTAATATAGCGAAACCCCATCTCTACTAAAAACACAAAAATTAGCCAGGTGTGGTGGTGCATGCCTGTATTCCTAGCTACTCGGGAGAGGCTGGCAACAAGGGTGAAACTCCATCAAAAAAAAAGGAAAGAAAAAAATTAAAGCATGAAATATGTAATTTTTTAAAAATTTAATTTAATTTAATTTTTTTTAGAGATGGAGTTTCACCATGCTGCCAGGCTGGTCTTGAACTCCTGATCTTAGGTGATCCACCCACCTCAGCCTCCCAAAGTGCTGCGATTACAGGTGTGAGCCACCGCACCTGGCCAGAAAGATGTAATTTTTTAAGTAAACAAAATTAAAAATAATACTAAAATAATACTAAAACTGAGATTGACTTGTTAATTTATTCATTCACTAAGCATTCATTAGTCCCTTCCCTCGAGGAGTTTCCATTCTAGTGAAACTGACCCTCTACCAAAGCAGGGCTGACTTAGTGGGCATGCTAACCTCTGTCTGTGATTTGAAGGGGTAGAAAGAGGCCATTGGTGCAAAATATTGTTTCCTGCATTTTGTATTTAATATTATCGTAGACTATCCTCTGCCTTCCAGCCGCATCTCCCAGCGTTTATGTAGTCTTCCCGAGACTCATTCTTCATCAGAGGCTCACTAATGGCCTGCTGGGTACCTGCCTGTGGCCTTCACAAAAACCTCCATGGTCAAGTGCGTCTAAGAAATATTGGCATCAACCAGCTGAGGCTTCTCACACTCGTTATGCAAAATGACTCGTGCCCTTCTGAACTTCTTGCCATACAGCCTTTACTTCAGAGGGGGCGATCACAGAACCAGTGTCTCCCAGTACACATTTTGGGTTAAATTACTGAAGGTCCTTTTTTCTGTTTTGTTTTTGAGATAGAGTTTCACTCTTGTTGCCCAGGATGGAGTGCAACGGTGAGATCTTGGCTCAACGCAAGCCTCTCAGGTTCAAGCGATTCTTCTGCCTCAGCCTCCCAAGTAGCTGGGATTACAGGCACATGCCACCACGCCTGGCGAATTTTGTATTTTTAGTAGAGATGGGGTTTCTCCATATTGTTCAGGCTGGTCTCGAACTCCCAACCTCAGGTGATCCTCAGCCTCCCAAAGTGCTGGGATTACAGGAGAGAGTCATCCAGCCCGGCCAAATTACTGAAGGCCCTCTTAAAATGTAAGCGTGTTGGGCGCAGGGAGTGGGAACTTAAATGCAAAGCTATGCATGCTCACAGTCCAGCATCTTAAGTAGAATTGGAATAATCCGATTCTATCAAAGCTGTCTTCTCAGATACTTGCTTTCAGGCCGTCTCTTCCCTGAGATGGCATCCATTTCAGGACAGAATTAGAATATTAGAGGAACTAAAGTTAATTATTAAAGCCTTAGAATGGGGCTGGGTCTCACCCTAACCAAGTGGCATGGTCCTTATTAACAATGAGATGAGGCGTGTGCGGTGGCTCCGCCTGTAATCCCAGAACTTTGGGAGGATAAGGTGGGCAGATTGCAGGAGAAATCTCTACCAAAAAAAAAAAATTATCCAGGCATGGTCGCATGCACCTGTAGCCCCAGCTACTTGGGAGGCTGAGGTGAGACTATCTTGAGCCCAGGAGGTAGAGGTTGCAGTGAGCCGAGATCGAGCCACTGCACTCCAGCCTAGGCGACAGAGCAAGACCTTGTCTCAAAAATAATAGATATATAACAGTGAGGCTGTCATTTCTGTATGGAGGATGTCTCTATCCCCAGTCTGCTAGAATAGAACTGGCCAAAATATATTAATTGGATGAAGTAGGAATTACAGGCATTGGGAAATGAAGCTGATGAAAATGCAGCCAATGTGAATCCAGGGCTAAGTATTGTACTTGGGGATGTGAGTTCCAGGAAGACACAGCAGTGGAGGAGGAGGGAAGGCCCACGGCCAGGCCTGGATGCCACTGCAGGGAGGGTGAACTTTTCATTTTCTGTTGGGTGTTTCTGATTAGGCAAAAAATGTATCTGGGTTTGTATCCTCTTGTTGACCAGATGAAGGGTGGCCCTGGGGGGCCTCTGGGCTCTGGACTCCAGTAATGATTGCGGTGTAGAGGATGACTATTTACATTTCTATGGTTCTCCCAAGAGGACTCAGCCTGGGGAGGAGTGTTCTGACTACATTTTAGTGTTAGATGATCAGATTAAAATGAAGACTGAGAAACTGACAGAATGTGAAAGGGAGGACCTGCTGGTGAAGTGGGTGGGGAGGATGTTAGGGTGGACTCTTTCTAACTCTCTCATCCCTTACAGACTCTTTTGCAGGTCAGCACTTCGCCCACCAACTGCCTAGTTCTGGCCTCCCTGCAACCTCCACCTCCTGGGTTCAAGTGATTCTCCTGCCTCAGACTCTCGGTGAGCCAAGACAGCGCCACTGCACTCCATCCTGGGCCACAGAGCGAGACTCCATCCCCTCCTCAAAAAGCAGGAATAGCAAGCCCTGGCTATCTCATGCCGGCCCTGGAAGCCAGGGTGGGCTACCATCCATATTTACATAGATTGTTACCTGAGTGCGTTTACAGAGAATGCAATTACTCCAATTAATCGTTCTGAATATTTCTGCAAAGAAATGTGTTGCCCAAGCTGGAGTGCAGTGGCATGATCTTGGCTCACTGCAAACTTCAAGCAATCCTCTTGCCTCAGCCCCCGCCCAGTAACTGGGATTACAGGCCCATGCCTGGTAATTTTTGTGTTTTTAGTAGAGATGGGGTTTTGCCATGTTGACCAGGCTGGTCTCGAACTCCTGACCTCAGGTGATCCATCTGCCTAGGCCTCTCAAAGTGCTGGGATTACAGGCATGAGCCACTGAGCTCAACCTTGGAGTCTTAATTTGTGGTCAGTATTTTCAGGCAAACACTAAAGTCATGGCACTTCAACGTCGGTGGGAAGGGAGGGCTTTGTAATAACCGGGAGAAAAACTGACTTGTAAATACAACAGCTCGGGAACCCCATGCAGCCAAATACAGATGTCAGAAGGAAAAGTAGAGATTTCTTCTGCTTGGACACCCACTGCCTCAGCCGGAGAGGCTTTGTCCAGCAGAAAGAAGAGGGAGAAGAAGACAGAGCTGATACAGCTTCTCATCGGGCAATTGAGGAGCCATGGGTGGGGGCTCGAACCAGTATTCCCAGCTACTCGGGAGGCTGTGGCACAAGAATCGCTTGAACCCAGGATGCGGGGGTTGCAGTGAGCCCAGATCGCACCACTGCCTGGGTGACAGAGTGAGACTCTGACTCAAAAAAAAAAAAAAAGAAGAAGAGCCAGAATATCAACATAGAAGGAATTCAGAAGAAAACAAGTTGCAAAAAACCATGGCATTCAACAACATTCATGTAGCTGGCCTTCCGCGGTGCCGCCCGTGCTGGAAGGCATTTATTCAGGAGTTTAGGCGCTCCCTCCCAGACAGCTGCAGTTTGTGATAAAAAGTTCCTTCTTAGATTAGGCCAAAATTTACTTCCTGGTGACTTTGACCCTTTGGAGCAATAGGAGCGACTCCATTCCTTTTTCCTTCTACAGCATTGCCTTCCTAATCGTTGAAGACCGTCCCTAGTCCCTGTACACACTCTCTTCTCAGAGGCAGGGAGCAGTGAGTCGGGACACTCCCTCCCAGTATCCCAACAGGGACACCATTTCTGGCCTCTACCTCCTGAGGCCACCTTGCTGGCCAAAGCCTTTAGGAGCCGAACATACCAAACAAATGGTGATAACATTTAGACAAAATAGTCTCGTTTCTTTTCTATTCTTGTCAAACCCCTCGAGTAAAGGTTATCTTGTGAAAAATTCTAAACAAGAAAGCCAAGGCAATGATTTGCAAAGTCCATGGTAAACGTACACGATCCTTAATGAAGTGGGGTGTAAAACTTATTTGAAGACTTCTTTTCTCAGGTGCAGCGGTTCACACCTGTAATCCCAGCACCTTGGGAGACGGAGGTGGGAGGATCACTTGAGCCTGGAGTTCAAGGCTGCAGTGAACCGTATTGCACCACTGTACTCCAGCCTGGAAGACAGAGTGACACTCTGTCTCAAATAATAATAATAAAATAAAAATCGTTTTAAGATTTTTATTTATTTTTTCTTTGAGACAGTTTCACTCCTGTTGCCTGGGCTGGAGGGCAATGGGGTGCCATCTCTGCTCACTGCAACCTCCGCCTCTCGGGTTCAAGTAATTCTCCTGCCTCAGCCTCCCAAGTAGCTGGGACTACCGGCATGGGCCACCATGCCCAGCGAAATTCATATTTTTAGTAGAGACTGGGTTTCACTATCTTGGCCAGGCTGGTCTTGAACTCTTGACCTCATGATCCACCTGCCGCAGCCTCGCAAAGTGCTGGGATTACAGGGGTGAGCCACCTCTCAAGGACTAACAGTTTTTATTTTTTACTTTTATTTTGAAACAGAGTCTTGCTCTGTTGCCCAGGCTGGAGTGTAGTGGTGTGATCTCGGCTCACTGCAACCTCTGCCTCCCGGGTCCAAGTGATTCTCCCGCCTCAGCCTCCCGAGTAGCTGGGACTACAGGCACCCACCACCAGGCCTGGCTACTAAAGTTGCTAACATTTTGCCAAACAAGAATTTCAGGGCCAGGTGCGGTGACTCGCGCCTGTAATCCCAGGGCTTTGTGAGGCTGAGGTGGGTGGATCACTTGAGGTTGGGAGTTCGAGACCAGCCTGACAAACATGGAGAAACCCCGTCTCTGCTAAAAATACAGAATTCGCTGGGCATGGTGGTGCGTGCCTGTAGTCCCAGCTACTCAGGAGGCTGAGGCAGGAGAATTGCTTGAACCCGGGAGGCGGAGGTTGTGGTGAGCAGAGATGGCGCCATTGCCCTCCAGCCTGGGCAACAAGAGTGAAACTCTGTCCCAGAAAAAAAGAATTTCAAAAGACCTCGGGCGTGGTGGCTGACACCTATAATCCGAGCACTTTGGGAGGCAAGGGCGGGAGGATTGCTTGAGGCCAGGAGTTCCGGACCAGCCCAGACAACAAAGGGTTATCTCTACATCTCTACAAAATAAATAAATAAAAAGAATTTCAAAAGAATTTTTCAGGCTGGGCGGTGGCTCTCGCCTGTTATATCAGCACTTTGGGAGGCCAGGGCAGGGGAGGGAGGGAGGATCACGAGGTCAGGAGATAGAGACCAGCCTGGCCAACATGGTGAAGCCCTGTCTCTACTAAAAATATAAAAATTAGCCAGGTGTGATGGAGGCTCCTGTAGGCCCAGCTACTCCAGAGGCCGAGGCAGGAGAATCATTTGAACCCAGGAGGCGGAGGTTGCAGTGAGCCACAGGCCACGCCACGCTAGCCTGGGGGACAGAGCAAGACTCCGTTTCCAAAAAAAAAAAAAAAAGATATATGCCAAGCTGTAACTAGTGATTATTTCTTAATGAGGTAATGGTGATTTTGATTTTCTTCTTTGAGTCTATCATATTTTTTAATTCAACACACAAAAATTTAGTAATAGGAAAATAAACATTATTTTTAATTAAAAATAATAAGCAGAACATTTCAAAATAAAGCACCTATTGGGACTTGACTTTGAGAAAAATAGCCCATCTCCCATGGGACCTTGTTGAATTCCACAGGGGGTCTCTGAAAAATGATGATGATACTTTTTTCTCACTGTGAACACACAAATCCCATCAGAATGCAGTCATTTTCTTGTAAAGGAGAAAGTTCTCAGTAAGCAAACCACAAGTAGAAATAGTTTCCATTTTTCTTAAATTTGTCCATGAAAGTTTTATACCAGAGTATGGACTCTCAACTAGGTTTCCTAAGGAGGTCAAAACGCTGATGATGAAGTTTCTGTCTCTATTGCCCCCTAGGACCACCACCTTTATGGGGACTGAGAGACTCCAGGTAAATTCTACTTTTCTTTTCTTTTTTTTTTTGAGATGGAGTTTTGCTCTTGTTGCCGGCTGGAGTGCAATGGCGCCATCTCGGCTCACCGCAACCTCCACTTCCCAGGTTCAGGTGATTCTCCTGCCTCAGTCTCCAGAGTAGCTGGGATTACAGGCATGCGCCACCATGCCCAGGTAATTCTGTATTTTTAGTAGAGACACGGTTTATCCATGTTGGTCAGTCTGGTCTCGAACTCCCAGCCTCAGGTGATCTGCTCGTCTGGGTCTCCCAAAGTGCTGGGATTACAGGCGTGAGCCACCGCACCCGGCCAGAAATTCTACTTTCTAATGAGATGTTTTCTTCCTTTATCAGATGACTCCTAAGCTGAACAAAAATCTGTTCTGTTAATAAAGGTGGCAAATGCTTCAGTCTGTGCTCCTGGGTCCTGTTGGAAGCAGAATAATGCGAGCAGCTCTTGGCGATGGACTTTGGGCCAGGGTGTGTCTTGGGCATCGGTGGCTCAGCATGGACTGCAGGCACCCCACATCAGGGAGGGCTGATGGCAGCTTTCTGGACAGCTTGAGGCTAAGGATACACACAGGGTCTGCGCTGGACCTGCTGGTAGAAGAAGTGCTCTTTCACTGAATGGTTCTGTTTCTTGAACTTGCCCATAGCAAGGGAGGAAGAGACCTGGGCTTTGGGGTTTGGGCTTCTCAATCAGGTTGTATATCTCTTCTCTGATCTTCCCTCCCACTCCGTCCACCGGGACGGTCCAGGCCTGCTCACTGCTCATTTCCACGGCAGGCATCACAACCCCAGGCTCTGCCCCCAGCAACCCATCCTGCCAACTCTCCCCCAAAGACATCCTTCTCCGTGTTCATGCCGACGTTGCTTTTCTTGTTTGTGTTTTATCCACCTGTAAAATACAAGGTTCAAGGCCAATCAGAGGACAAAGAAACTGCTTCAGGCCGGGTGCTGTGGCTCACACCTGTAATCTCAGTGCTTTGGGAGGCCCAGGTGGGTGGATCACTTGAGGTCAGGAGTTTGAGACCAGCATGGCAACATACAGCAAAACCTTGTCACTACTAAAAAATACATAAATTAAGGCCGGGAGCGGTGGCTCACGGCTGTAATCCCAGCACTTTGGGAGGCCGAGGTGGGCGGATCACCTGAGGTCAGGAGTTCGAGACCAGACTGACCAATATGGAGAAATCTCATCTCTACTAAAGATACAAAATTAGCTGGGCATGGTGGTGCATGTCTGTAATCCCAGCTACTTGGGAGGCTGAGGCACGAGAATCACTTGAACCCAGGAGGTGG